>JAEAOA010001954.1:2545000-2795000 GCA_016746295.1 Potamilus streckersoni
TACGTACGTACGTACGTACGTACGTATGTATGTATGTATGTATGTATGTATGTATGTATGTATGTATGTATGTATGTATGTATGTATATATATATATATATATATATATATATATATATATATATATATATATACACATACATATATCACATTTAAAAACATTAATATACATACAACTGGATCGTAAAGATACCTATATCTCTATTGTAAACAATTTGTTAAAAAGAGTATGGATAAATAGTTAGAAATAGTTTTATTCACATTTTTATTCTTTTTTTTATTGGCTTGGTCCCTCTCAGAAAAAAACATCATCTGAGGTACCCCAAAGATCGAAAATTTGAAGGGTTTTTATGAATTCATGTTTCTTCAATATGTATGTGTAGTCGTGTTACTTTTTTTAAAAACAATAGAATTTTGATTTTATTAATTTTGAGATAGGATAAGTACGCCATTCAAATTTGTTATTTTTATCTTTTTAATTTTCTTATTTTCTTTCCGTAATATGTTTTTTTTACAAAGAGAAGTACAAACTTCAGTTTTTAAACTAATCTAGATATAATAACACGAGCTGCTAATAAAACAAAATTCAGATCTATAGTATCTTATGCCACACGTGCAAGACCTGTGCTCTCAACAGTGAGCACAATGTGCACGTGTTGTATGTTTCCCCTAATTCAAATAAGTTCACATCTTATACAATTTAGAAAATAAAATTATTGACGCAAGTTCTTGTTGATGTAAATAGAGACATCTAAATTATTTTAAGTTTATTTCTTTATTTCACATAATGAAAAGTTATATCTCTTAAATTGATGCAGTGGTATTTTCTAGAGCAGCAGGGAGGGCGAATCCTACAAATTTTTGCGACAAAATCGATTAAAGCCTCAGAATGCCAAATGGAACCTTCCTACGAAATCTCATATTTTAACCAAAAAAAAATTAAAGACCCCATTTTACAAATGGAGCCTTAGCGATTTTGTCGCAAATACATTGTCATAACCACCCTCGAAATTGCTGCCATCTACGTCGCAAATATGTTGTCATTTCACCCTCCCTGCTGCTGATTAATACAAATTATTTAACCAAATATTTGATCAAGTCCAATACGATATCGTGACCGAGGGTCGTGTAAATTTATTGTTATAAATCCATATGGGACAGACTGAGCATGACCAAAGTAATTTTTAAATCCATTGAAGTCCATATCGGAACACCATGTTTGCCAAATATTTCGTAGCGTATGTGTATCAACGCCGTTGAATACAGCAAGAATATTGCAGTTATCGCGAATCACTTTTGGAATTTGAGTATATCGTTGAGTGACATATATCACGTCAGTGTTTTTATGCCTACCTCGGGAAAATACTCTAGCAGGGTTCTTTTGATTATCTAACATTACATCATCGTACACTACAAGATTGTTTATGTCTCCATCGAGGTCATCTACGCATGGTGCATCATTAATATCAGTAATAAAATCAATTACACTTTCACCTTTAATTTCTGATGCATTTTCATTATAATCTTTTAGCACTTCATAGCACCGTTGATCATCTACGGATGGGGCAACTAAATATAATTTATCCCACTTCATAAATCGCATTATCAAATTAAGCAGCAATTGTGTTTTGCCCGATCCAGATGGTCCGATTATAATGGCACGGACAGAATTCGGAAGCGCTGCGTGGTGTTTTACCGGTTCTCTTCTTTTAGTCGCTGAAAAATCAAAATTCATAACGTTATATATAAATTATGGATCTATATTGTGTTAAGTGTAAACAGCGTACTGATACAACCGATCAGACAACCATTACAACTAAAAACAATAGACTAGCGCTTACTGGTAAGTGTGTAACATGTGGTACAAAAAAATTTCGATTTTTAAAAAAAAAGCAACTCGGAGGTGATATTGCCGCAAAACTTGGAAAACTCCCCGGAACCCCATGGGCAAAATACCCCGGAGAAAAACACCTTCCAGGATATAGCTACTGTGGTCCCGGAACGAGATTAGATATCAGACTTGATGATCAAAATCAGCCCCGGCCTGGTGAGTATCCGATAAATGCTATTGATAAGGCATGTCATGCTCATGATGTTGCATATAAAAGCAATAATTTGCAACAAAGACATATCGCGGATGTAAAATTAATTCATGCGTTAAATGCTATTCCTGATAAATCCTTCAAAGAAAAATTGGCTTCATGGTTGGTCAAATCAGCTATGAAAGGCAAATTGGTGTTAGGTGCTGGTAATTAAAAATACCAGTGTTTTTTATAGTATGGAATCTATTTATTATTCTCCGAAAGGATACTGGAGGGGTAAAGCAGCAATTAGTAAACTCGCTAACGCTGCAAAAGTGAAAAAATCTACTGCAAAAGATTGGTTATCCAAACAAGCTATATGGCAAATTTATCTACCACCGCCTAAACAAATTAATTATTCTCATTTTGATGTTACCGTACCCAATGAAGTTCATCAGGCTGATTTATTGTTCTTACCACATGACCATGGTTACAAATACGCGCTAACTGTAGTTGATATTGCGAGTCGATTTAAACAAGCAGAACCATTGAAAACAAAGTCAGCTTCTGAAGTCGCTTCTGCATTTGAAAGGATTTATAGACGAGGTCCTCTAAGATGGCCAAATCTATTACAAGTTGATCCTGGCAAAGAGTTTCAAGGTGCTGTTCTATCAACAATGAAAACTCATAATGTTACAATACGACGGGGACATACTGCGTTACATCGTGATCAGGCAATTGTAGAACGATTTAATCGAACTCTTGCAGAACGGTTATTTGGATATCAATATGCAAAAGAATTCATCCAAGAAAAACGATCTCGTGAATGGGTCCAAAGGTTACCGAGTGTAGTTGCAGCGTTAAATAACGAGATTACTCGAACTATTAATATGAAACCAAATATTGCAATAAAAAAAGAATATATTCCCGAACAACCACAGCGGGTTAGCACTCAGCCACTTCTCGGTGATGTTACTGTGAGATATTTATACGAACCAGGAGAGCTTGAAGGTGGTAAAAGAAGAGCTACTGATCCTATATGGAGTGTTACTACGCATAAAATTTCAACCATAACGCGATCAACTGGTAGACCTCCAATCTACAGATTGGATTCAACTGCACCTCAGCGTGGTTTTACACGCGAACAACTACAAGTTATTCCGGACGATACTCAATTACCGCCACATGGTCTTAACTAGCTCCGTTACGTCTATTACACTCAAGACAGGTCAACATCACATTGTTTCTGACATAACCAAGACTGTTATTTTTCTGTCTACGGTGAATTGTCGAGGGTCTTTATCCGAATACTGCCAGTGCATTATACAATTGCAACTGGCGCAGTGATTATTCTGTTGTTCTTTTAATGCGATTATTACTTCAGCATCAATATCAAATTCTCGTTGTTTTTTTTTTTGTCCTGCTGTTTGTAACCAGAGAGTTTTTTATTAATGATGCTACTATCAGTGTTATCATCGTTTGCATTAAAATCATCATCGAAAACAATCCTTCGTAGTTGATTTATTCGTCGTATTCTGGACACTGCGAGATAGACTAAATTTGACCATTCAATGCGATTATCAACTATCCAAACAATTGTATCCGTGATGGTCAATCCTTGTGACGAGTGTATTGTTGTTACATAACCAAGCGTCCATGGTGATTTATCAGCGCATAATGCATCTTCTACAGTATTGATATCAACTAGCACAATATCATTTAACACTAGAATCTGTTTCTCCGTCTGGCCTGGAATTTCAACTTCAATATTCTGCTTTCGTGTATCCAATGGTCTATAACACAACGTTACTGGAAACGTTGGGAATTTTTTCTTGTGTAGCTCAAACAACTTTTTCTGAAGTGCGTCTCTGACTATCTTTCTACTTGCTACTACAAAATCATTTGGTTTCCATGTTTCCCAAAAATCATTCAAAGGTGTTTCAGAAATTATTTCACGCGCTACTTCACATTGAATTCTATCGGGTTGTAATCTAATTAGTTTTTTAAACTCACGTAACTGCTCATCGAGTGCTCTATAGTCAGTATCAATTTCTTCGTAATAATCAACAAATCCTTTTAACCAATTATGTGGACTTCTACCAACAAATGGTGGTGGTTGACCATGATCGCCGCACAATATAATTTTTGTATTATTTTGCAATAACCAATCAAGAAACATTTTTAATACATCTTCTGAAACAGTACATGCTTCATCCCAAATAATAACCGCTGGAATAAATTTCTCACCCATTCGCTCAGGAGTCCAAGCATCGCCCTTGTATCGAAAAAAACTATGATACGTGCAAGCTTCAACATTTCGTTGTTTGATCTCTCTCGCTAGTCTATGGGTTGGTGTGAGTACAATCATGGACGTTCTCTCTCGATATAATTCTATCGCACGTGTTGTCTTTCCAGATCCACCACAACCGTTTAAATAAACTGTTTTATATCTACAAATTGGATATGATATCGGTGGTGCTTTAGAGATAGAAAATCCTTCGGATTTTTCACTGATAGAATTATCGTTCTTCAGGTAACTGCTTTTAATCTCAAGGTCTGCTGATTCAGAATAATTGCATTGTATTTCACGTTTAATTCGCCATGTTCCCCAAGTCTCTTCGCTATTAGTAAATTTAGTTATCTCTTTGATATATTTTTTATCGACATACATTGAATCAATTGCAACTCTGACTGCTATACTAGGAAATCTATTTATCATTGCAAATAAATTGATAGATGCATAACCCAGCATAGAAGCTCTCAAATGTAGATATGCAGAGCTTTCTCCATCACTATAAGTATCAATTCTACCTAACTTTGTTTTATTGGACAAAAAGGCTGTTTTACAATTTGCGTATCTATTTTTCTCTACTGCATCTTTAATAACGAAGTCGTATTCGGCATCATCTATAATCAATCGTGAGGATTGTCTTTTAAAGTTAAATTTTTTTCCACCTTGTGTAAATTTACCGATTATTCTTCGGCCAAGATCCTTTGCTTCACTATTTCGTTTATTAAATATCTTTTTTGACCATTCAATGATGTACTCCTCGTCAGCATCAATATGTTTTCTAGACTTATCGATTATACTATCAAGACATTCTGGTTCTGGTAACCAGACATTGGTTTGTTTTTGATATGAGATAATCGCTTCGCTGACAATCAACGAAACTAACATTTTACAATCAATCATATATCGCAATAACACTATTGGTAACCACATCCTTTCAGCCATGTGTCTACCAATCCAAACATAACAACACGGATGAAGTCCTTCAGCGAATTCAAATGATACTACGCAAGCAAAACCGGTCAAATCAAAATCAGGCAGTGGTCCATTAATAGCAACGCGAGTCATTTCATGTGTGGGATGTCCAAACCGTTTAAAATACTCACCAGCGAATCCATATCCTAGAAAACTTCCTGGATAACAAGCAACGATATCAACTGATATCATACTTTCACGATTGTACTTAACGTTCCATAGATAGCCATGATAATATTCCAAACAGCTGGATTGAACATCCTGTAAAAACTCTTTTCGTGTTGGTTTCCAATTATTTTTCTTTCTTGCAAAATGAGCTGCAACCGATGGAATTGTAAAACAATTTGTAAGTAACTGTTCGTAATCTTCGGAATTTTCATTAAAAACGCTAGCGTTTTCACTGAGACTTATTGCTAGATTTTTCATCCTATTATGTAGACTTTCACTGCGATATAATTCACCGTTAGGTTTCACAAATTGATTGAATTGACATTCTTCATCTTCAAAACTATGAAGTAGCCATACTGATACAGGGTCGTTTTTACACAAGCTAGCAATAGCATCGAATAATCTTTCTTCAGTGAGAATGCCATCCTTGGTCAATTCTTCTGGGATATACTTCACTGTTCTGTCTCGCGGGAATATTGTAACCGCGGATGTCCATGCGTGTTTGTTATGATCAATAATTTTGATTGGAGCTCCGTTTTAATTGTATTTCGATTCGTATAATACTTCGCCAGTTATCGTTAAAACGGTTATCGGAAATCTCAACGACTTTTCCAATCTAGCTATATCGGAAATAGTTGCTCCGTTCTCTTTCACTGTTAGCTCCCATTGATCTATTTTTTATGTCTTAGATCGGTTAATTTATTCCCACGGAGTGCATTTGTAAAGTGTTCTAAGACTCGTTGTGCCACACAGTTGAGTGGCTTTTCCACTGACGTTGACTGTTTCATTGGTGCTAGTTTTCCAATGTCAGGTTTCTTATTTAACGGATACATCCCATAAACGATTGCTGTTTCTGGATACGCTTTTTCATAGTATGGTTTATCAATTCCAGTTAACAGCCCTGGTCTGGAATCACGGCTAACAATGACTGTTGTCCTATCTTTGAGAATTGGCTCAAACTTGTCTCTTATAACCCATTCGCCGGATTCTAAATTGATAATGAATTTCACTCTGAGAAAATACCGTTTATTGCCAAGTTGTGATAGTATCATAGCTGCTGTTTCATCATTCATTCTAGCATCAACAACACCATCGATTTTAAATGTTGACCAGGTGTGTGATGCACCGTCCTGTTTAAACTCATGAACACAATCTCGTATTTTTCTAATCAGACTTCTATTATTTATTCTCTCTTTTGGTACATCTTCGAGAGTTCTATCAAGATTGAATTTAATATTTTTCCAAGGCTTGATTGCCGATAATCTCTTGAATTCTTCATTCATATAAATAAGACAAGTATTTAAATAGAAAAGTTTGTTTATATATAATGAATCACTGCAAATGGCTTATGATTGGATCAGTAACCCCATGCAATAAATCGTGTAGAGGTGAATTCTGTGGATATCACTTACAGAGTGTCAGAAATAATTCGACAGGCCCGTCCCCATGCATAAATTGTGGGGTGGGTGTGAGAGGAAAATCACAATTATGTATCAATTGTGGAGGTAAGCGGTTTAGAGAATTGAAACGTTATTATGATAAACGAATAAAAAACGCTATCATTGACCCTAACCATGACTCTGTCAAAGACAAAATCATAAAAACCCCTCAAGACTACATTAATAGATTTATAATTAAAGCAAATGATGAATTAGACAAATAGTATTATTATATATAAATGGAGCAAGAATTCAGACCACATCCAATACTCGTTAATTATGAAATATCTCGTAATGGTGTTGTTAGACACTGTAGACTGAAAAAACCAATTGGTTTTGTTAATAATCAGGGATACTTGCAATTTACTGCTGGAGGAAAGGGATATCTCTGTCATAGGGCAGTCTTTGAGTGTTATATGGGACCGATTAAAGATGGCTGTGTTATTGATCACATTGATTCTAATATTCAAAATAATTCTCTTGAAAATTTACAATGTATTTCTCAAAGAGAGAATACAAAAAGAGGAAAGACAGGGAAATACTCAAAACGACGCAGGGGAGTTAAATCATTTGATACAGCGACGAATGAAGAAAGAGTTTTTCATTCAATGAATGCTGCGGGAAAATATTTTGGAATATGTATTCCTTCAGTACAAAGAGTTGCTGAAGGGATTTATCAAACAGCTATCTCAAAGAAAAATGGACATAGAATAAAGTTTTCATACGCATAAAATGACTCTCAATAATTACTATTTTGTTCCGTATTTCCCCTCATTACTACTGATCGTCACGTGACTATCCTACTTTCGATATTGATTCCCGGATATGTAATTCGTGCGAGAACACATGTGAAATTGGATTGAATTAATGATGTGTGTGATCTCATGTACGTATTTAATGGTTAACTCGGTATATATACGTATCAGGTTGTACGGATTTTGATTTTGTGTTATTGTTTCTTGTTTCTAAAGACTGTATTGAGAACAGCAGGTAGACAATTTGACAGAGTTATGTATGGCCGAGGTCAAGGTTCTATTAATAGATTTTTTAAAAATCCCAATTACAAAGACAGCGTTAACAGCGCTGTTTAGATTTTGTATGAAAATGAAATTACTTTGTAATTACAAATTAAAATAGATTGTATGTGAAGTCAAGGTAGTAAAACGCGCTACATGTAGTTTAGTTTTTTTAGTGTGGCTACATGTAATAAAATTTCCAATGACACAGAAAAATATCTTTCTCGAATAGCAGGTCCTGAATTGACAGGGATCCCCATGACAGAGTTATCTCGTCATGTAAATCCATTATTACTACGATTATTTAATCGTAATATTATAGAAATTAATAAAAAAATTGCTATTATTTAACAGTTGTATTTCTTGTTTAAATGTTTTATTTAAATATTTAGCTTCCATTGAAATTACTACACAATATTCATTATGAAATGCTAGGAAAATAAATACACACCTACACATTGACACTGCAGTATTAGTCACCTTATATATAATATGAGCCGTAATAAGTTTGGGGCTTTAAACGAAGCCCAATTTGCCAATCAAAACTCCCACGCCATTGACATGGTGTGGTAGAATTTTTTCAACTGCAACCAGGGTTAATTTCTTGGGTTGCTTTTGATTGGTAGATTGGGTGTAGGTCCGCCCCGTCGTTTCATGTTTGTATCGTCCTGTACTGTCCCTATCATACCATCCTATCATTTCATTGTAATGTACTGTCCCTATCATACCATCCTATCATTTCATTGTATATATAACCATCCTATCATTTCATTGTATATATAACCATCCTATATGTAATGTACTGTCCCTAGTATATATAATATCATCCTATCATCTCATTGTATATATAATCATCCTATATAATCGCATTGTATATATAATCATCCTATCATCTCATTGTAAATATTCATTCATTGTAAATATTCATTCATTGTATATATATATATATATATATATATATATATATATATATATATATATATATATATATATATATATATAATCATCTTATATAATCGCATTGTATATATAATCATGTTATATGTAATGTACTGTCCCCCCCACAACATATCTTCCGGAAGACCTAATATAGCATTTGTTACGTTAGAGCTTCCAATTGGGAGATCTATGTTTGTGGCCCTTGGGCTTATTTAATGCGAAGGCACTAAATGAGTTCCAAGAATGTGCTGTCCCCCCTCTGGGCCTCTTTGACGTCGTTTGGCGTGAAAGTGGTTTCCAAATGAGGCTTCATGTTATATGTTCAATGTTTGTAAAGAAATCACTTGGATTTCACGTCTAATACCCATATAACCCGCCCTTGAACTCGATTGGGGAGTTAGGGTATTGTATAAGTCTTTAATGTATGCCTGAGACAGGGCATTGTATATGTTTTTGTTTGTTTTTTTGTATATGAATATCTTCGATACAAATATTTTAAAGATAAGAAAATACATTAGTAATAATATTCAATAAATGGAATTTCAAGATATTACATCTATCATCACAGAAATATCAAATTTAAGAAATCAAGGAATCGTACTTTCTGAATTTTTGAATGAAGACAGACTTTTGAATGAATTTGAACAAATTGATATACAATTGAAACGTGGAAGATATGTTCTACCTAAAATGTATTCACTGATAAAAAGAATCCAAAAAGCGGTTAATGCTTCTTTGTATAACAATGATATTAATTTATTCATTCGGCTATTTAGTATAGTTGAAGCCATTAGAAAGAAACTCGGGGAACAGTACCAAGTTCGGTCAGAGATTGCTTTGAAAGTGAAATCTATAAGACGTTTGATTGATGAGTCTGAAAATGCAAGTATTGAAACCCACAATTGAAAAAACGTTAGCATTTCCAATAATGACATCAGAAGCATTAACTACCAGACTAGCCCGTGAGAGGTTAGCATTACTGAAAAAGTTTATACCAATTCGAGATGACGTGCGAGATAAACTACAACTTAGACAGCAAGCGCAGACTGACTTTTCTATTGGGAGCGAACAACTTTTTGCCCCTGTAACTAAAGCCACTAAAGATATGAAACTTGCAACAGAACGTGCTATATACGGCGACATCCCTAAAGAGGGAGCAGTACCTATTATTGATGTATTAGGAAAGATTGCTACAGAAACTGAAAAAACTCACGAGGGAATAAAACAGCTTTCAGGTGAGTTACAAACTCAGCGAGAAATAATGGGTAATATTGATATTGATGATAACCCCGTTGAAGATGCTAGTGATTCTATTGAAAAAGGTTCCACTAAAAAAAGTGTTCCTTTTAACGAGAAATTCACTGATGAAGCTATAGCAGAAATCAAACGAATTCAATTGCTGAAAACTGAAGACTATGAGTTATTTGGTGACCTCGCTGTAAAAAGTTATTATAACAAGGAGAAATTTTTAAAAGACGAGTATAAAAAAACACAATAAAAAAAGATCAATGGGTGGATTGGATATATAAAATTAATCAAGAAATCACCGGCAATTTAAATAAGGATACATTGGAGTACAATGCTTTTAAAATTGGAGCTAATGCGTATGGTATAGAACAACAACAACTAAAAGAACAACGAAAAGAACAACAACAAAGTCGAAGTCGAGGACGAGGTCGAGGACGAGGTCGAGGTCGAGGTTGAGGTCGACAATCTCCAAAAATTCAAAACGTGTCCGAACCAGCTCCAGAAATTCAAAACGTTTCCGAATCAGATCTAGAAATTCAAAACGTTTCCGAACCAGAAAGTTCTTCAGGAGAGGGTTATGGAAGTTCTCATCATGATTCTCATATGTGTCCTAGTAATATCATTAATGATATATCACGACTTGAGGTTCTTATGGGAGGTAAGCGAGCTGGGAATAACTCAGTCGAAATAACTAATGAAGCATTTGATATTTGCAGACGATTATTCCAAAGTGGGATAATTGATATTCATACGTATTGAGAACTCTTGGATGAGTTAATGGACGGAATTCCAGGGGAATTTAGTGGTTATTATAGCGATTGAAATTTCTAATTGCTTGCATTTAGAAATTACAAAGTCATTTCAAATAAGATGATAGTACACTATAATCACAATAAACCAACAAACGTGTATGTAGTAAACTCAAGATTGCCCGTTTATAAGGCATACTATGGAGACGGCTTTGGAAATACCATAGCGGGTTTATTCACAAGAACAGCCCCAAAAGTAGCACCAATTGCTAAACAATTAGCGATGAAAGCCATTGATGTTATTCGTAATAAGGGAATTAACGCTGTTGGAGATCTTGCAGGAACGGCCTTTTCTACCGCAAAGAATAGAATAACGTCATTGGTGAAATCTAGATTCGGACGAAAACCACCACAAATAGTTTCAACACCGCTACCTTCAACAACAATGATGCCTGCAAATGTCAGTAAAGTGATAAATAACGCAGTGGAACAAAAACTAGCATCATTAGCAATGACTTCACCAGATAGTAGTAATATTGCAAGTATGATAGCGGGAAGCGGTCTTGGAGGAAATAGTAAAAATGTCAGACGAAAAAGAAAATGATAGCATTACTACATTTAGAAAAACGATACGTTTTAGTATAAATGGCATTTAAAAAAATTGCTGATCCAGCGTTTGATATGGCAGCACCGGTGAATAAAGATGATTCTAAAATTAACTATCAGTATTATGCCTATCCTGCAAGAGAGCCTAATCAACGGGGGAGAGTTGAACTTCAAGTTCAAGATACAAGTAGATACTTTTTGCCGTGTGAGGCATTTATTGAAGTAGAAGGAGAGCTTGTAACAAATGTTGCAGCTGATACGCCATATGGGGATAACCCAAATATCCGAGTTGGTTTCGTAAATAATGGCATTATGGCGCTATTTAACAGTGCAAGATATATCATTGATGGAAAAGAAATTGAATCAATAGAACAAAATGTTGATATTGCAACAACAATAATCGGACTTGCGAGATATTCTGATGATTATACAAGGTCGGCTGGTCCGTCTATGATGTTTGCTAAGGATACTTCTGATCATGCTGACCATATTCAGTTTATTAAAGTACGAACTGCGCAAGCTACTGCAGAAGCTGATCAACAACTCGCAGCTAATCTAGACCGTGAAGACCAGCCAGCCGCTGAATTCGACATTTTAAAAAGGGTCAATGGTAATTTCAATCTAGGATTTGCAACGAGAAATGGAACATTGAAAGGACAGCATCGACGGTTTTCATGTGCAATTCCGTTACATCATATATTCGGATTCTGTAGAAATTTCAGAAAAGTCATCTATGGAGCAAAGCATACAGTCGTGTTAGTGCGAAAAGAAAATGACAATGATGCAATTTGGCGTGCTAATGGTGTTGATGATGGTAAAGTCATTTTAAAGAAATTGGTTCTATGGATACCCGTCTTGACACCAGCAGTTACAATAGAGCAACAATTACTATCGTTTATGGACACAGGTGGAAAATCATTGCTAAGTTGGCTAACAACAACGACTGATACGAAGCAGGATAATGTAAATGGCACATTTACATGGCACTTAGCATCAAAACAAGGTGTTTCAGCTCCACGTCATATCTTTATAGCGTTACAGGATGCAAATCGAGTGGGTCAACAATTATCTAGTCATATGATATTTGATAAATTAGGAGTAAGTGAAGTTTCGTTGAGAATAAACGGACAACAAGAGCCAGCAGAGATTGTACAGCTTAATTATGAAAACAACAACATAGCACGTGTATATCATAGAATATTGTCGTATATGGGTCGTGATCAAAATGTTGATACTGGTTTGCAAATATCGCAAATTGATTTTGAAAAACACTATCCGATTTATTACTTTTCATTGGAACATCTTGACATGATGAGACAATCTGTTGTTGATATATACTTCCAAGCTCGGGTACAACGCCCTGCTGGTATAGCCGATTATAGAGCAGTTGCTGTCATTCTCAGTGATAAATCAATGTTGTTAGAAGGAGTTGGCGGACGAATGAGCCTTATTGATGCACCAGTAGAAAACCTTTGATTTTCCAAACATGTAATTAGGATTTTCACAATAAGATCAATTGAAAGTGTAAATTACATTTAGAATAGAATGACATATAGTATTGTTAATGTCCAGTTGACTGATGGTCAGGTCAAGAAATTGAAATCAAAGTCGGCTAAAGAATGTGGAACTACAATAACGTTGAAACCCACTCAAATGTCCGGTGGTGCACATAAATTATCATTGACAGATCGTCAAATAAAACATTTCAATGATGCGCTAAAGAACAAACGAGGAGTTCAAATTGATTTTTCGAAAGCAGCAATCGCCAGTATGATAAAATCAGGTGGTATATTCCCGCTGTTAGCTGCTATTCCAGCATTGATTTCAGCGGCTGCCCCAGCGGTTGCGAAGGCGGCAGCGTTAGGAGCCGTTGGTACTGCTGCAGGAATGGCCCTGAAAAAAGCTACTGGGAAAGGTTATATAAAAAAAGGAAAGGGTCTAAGACTACCAGGAACTCCACACAATTGGTACAAGGGCACGGGCCTAAGAATACCAGGAACGGTTTATTAGTGGAAAAATCCCTAGGATTTTCACCAATGTCCAATTTTGATTTAATTGATGCTGTAAAATCATTATCAATAAAAAAACTTTAGAGGAGTTCTCATGAGAGATCAATTACCGTCAAAACCAATGAAAAATGAAACGGGTATTATCAATCTTGATAACAGCAGCGGAAAAGGAACTCATTGGGTCGCATATGCAATTGATCCACGTGGAATTGTATATTTTGATTCATATGGATTAACTCCACCAAAAGAATTCATGCGATATGTATCCACAATAACAAAGTCATCTCCAATTTTTTATTCCACGCTACCAACACAACAGTTAAATGATCCACCGATATGCGGTCGTGAAGTATTAAATGTCCTTGCAGAGATATCTAAATTTCCAAGGAAACCACCACAAGTTGTTGTTAATGAATATACTAGCAGGCAATGGCAAAAACGATAGCGTTATGATTTAGAAAAACGTAGCGTTTTTGTATAATGATTGATATTTGGGGACGACCTTTATCAGAATAAAAAAAAAACAGAAACCGATAGTAAATTCGCTGTGGAAAGTGTAAAAAAAATAATCGAAGATGAAATCGCCGAGACATTAAATTTGTCAAGTGTAGATCCTGGGGAAATAGTTGTGTTTCAAGATCGCCAGGGCAAATTGAAATCTAGTAATGTTTCATTGGATGATGTCTTAATACGAAGACGTGACGTCGTTGAAGATACAATAGTGTTATATTCAAATGATGGAAAACTCAAACCAGGTGTATTTGTTTCTACAATCACAGATGCATTAAAAAATTTAAATGAAGAACTTGAAAAACATATAACAACATATACTTCCCTTCGTAGAAATATTATCAATAAATTTTTTTGGAACACCAGCGGTAACCTCTCCATCTCTCGCTGAAATTAAATCCAATTTTGATGAAATTAAATCCAATATTAAAAATATTAATGATGCTGGATTTAGTATTATTAGAGATAACATTAATAATATTAAAAAATCTATCGAGGATATTACAAAATTTAAAACAGACAATCTTCCGCTACTTGAAAGAATAAAGATTCCTCATGAGAGGAATATCATAAATATGATATACACAGTTCTCTCTGGATCATTAGATTGGGAACCTAAAAAGAATACAATAACTCTCACTGTGTCAAAGAAGGGTATTTATCGATTAACAATAGTGTCACTGAATCAGTTTAATATATCATCATCGACTTCATATGGATACAACAACGTGATTTCAACAACTATTGACCTGGATGAATACAAACGGTTTACAATAACAAGCACTGATCCTAATTTAAATAAGACATCATTTGTATGGTACATGGAGTTTGTAGCTGATCTAAATTAGAATTTTTAACAATTAGAAACCACTTGAGATTTTAAAATAATATGATTCCGTCATCGCAATATCGCTATGATACCGTCAAAGAGTTCTTAACAAAACTCAAAACACTCATTGATGAATATGAAATAAAAATTAAAAAGTATCGCAGGAGAATTACCGTAATTGATGTTACAGTATACTCAGTATCCGGTATAATGGCCGGTGCTGGTATTATACTATCTTCAGTAACAATGGTAGCTCCGATTGCTGTCCCAATTGCTATTTCCGCGGTGACAACATTTGCTGGAATTGCAAATGCTATTACTAAAAAAATATCATCGTGTTCTCAAGAAAAACTTAACGACTATATAGTAAAACATCAAGCAGTATCTAACGGTTACTCACAATTATCCTCGTTGATGTCATCATCGATTGATGATACGATAATTACCGAAGACGAATTCTCCGCGATGATACGTATTTATGATACTACGATTAAAAACGCTAGCGTTTTTTCATCTATTGCAAAATTAGACATTGTAAATAATAATAATAATAATGTCGCAAGAGATTCAACTACTTCAGCGGATTGCAGAAAATACCACTCCGCGGAAAACAAGTATGATATCAATATCGTCAACAAACCCTAAATTCAGTGTGAATTTTTCTTCACCTGTTTCAGTAAAGGAAATCGCGTTGGCAAAATTACGAGTGTATCATAGTTGGCCTAATATCAGATCGGTTCCATTTGGCGGTCAGAGACCTAATAATTCTCTGGTATTTGCATATAGGAATAAAAAAGATGACACTCCAGATTGGAACCTTGTTTCAATACCAACTGGATCCTATCAAATTGAGCAAATTAATAATGAATTACAACGTAGAATAAAATCCATTACTAAAAAAGAATCAAAAATTGCGATAACAGTTCATGAACCAACACTATCATCTACAATTGAAATAGGCTCTCCTGGGTATGTTGTAGATATTTATAACAGTTCAATAAGAACAGTATTAGGATGGCCCGAAGATCCACCTAGAAGTGCTGGTAATTCCACGCCCGAGCCTGTAAAATCTGATTACGTCACTGATGAAATAGGACCTGAAAATCCATCAAAAACTTATAAAAAATTCGAGGATATAAACTTCACAAAAAGATATCGATATAAGAATCAATATGGTGAAGATGTGTGGAGAATTCCATTTTTTAATGATTATATCCCACAGGAAGGTGAAATTCTGGAAATGCATGATACAAGTCCAACATTTGTAGACATTAAAGATCACATCCTTGATAGAATGAATAATGATTTTTTGTTGTTATTACCCTCGTTAAGATCTGGCTTTCTTACACAAGCTGAGTTTACTAGTGTAGTCGCTGCGGGTAATAAAATCATCGATGACATGGAAATATTTAATTCGAGGATTACTAATCTCTTCACTGATGAAAATAGCCCGATTTCAAAAACTAGCTCAGCTCAAGATTATAAAAAAAATATAAATGAAAATCCAAATTATAAATTACCAGGATATAATGTTCCCGAGTTAAAGAAAAAACTCAGAACTGCCATCGACGAAGGATTTAATAAAATTTATCAATCATGGAAAGATAGCCAGCCTAAGCCTATTATCCTCACTTATAATAATTCTCCCGACGGCGACGGTAGACATATCGCACCGAACAATGTGAATATTTCATCGGTGATCGCACTTAATTTAACGTGTGATGTAATCGAAGGAAGTTATCAAATTAATATGGAACAATCAAATCAAGCCCGACAAGGTTACATTTTTTTATTCATTTACGCCAACAGCACCCCCCGGATTTTTAATTGTTGAGAATCCGACTAATCCAGTCTATATGCAATGTCAAAATGATTTACTAACTAGAATTAATTTTACACTCACCGATCAGTCAAATAATTTGATTGATCTACGTGGTGAAGTATTATCGATTAGTCTGTTTGTGAAAAGCTAACAAATAATTTGGTTAAATAATTTGTATTAATCAGCAGCAGGGAGGGTGAAATGACAACATATTTGCGACGTAGATGGCAGCAATTTCGAGGGTGGTTATGACAATGTATTTGCGACAAAATCGCTAAGGCTCCATTTGTAAAATGGGGTCTTTAATTTTTTTTTGGTTAAAATATGAGATTTCGTAGGAAGGTTCCATTTGGCATTCTGAGGCTTTAATCGATTTTGTCGCAAAAATTTGTAGGATTCGCCCTCCCTGCTGCTTCTAGGAACGTTTTCTTTGAATTTAAATATTAGTAGTTCTAAATCTATACACTTGATCATAAAGCTAATAGCTATAGCAAAAATAGAAATAGTTATTGATGCAAGTTATAGCAAATAAATACATATAAATTATTTAAAGATTAAATCTCTCATTAGTAATTTCGTCATAAAGTTAATGGCTATAGCGAAAATAGTTAATGACCGAAAGTTATATTTACCTATTTAATTTTGCATTTCACGTTATGAAAATTCATAGCACTAATATTTCCCAAAAACTTAAATTTGTATGCTGTTGAAATTTATTTATTATAAATTTTACAGCCGTAGCAAAGATAGTCAAAGAAAAGTGAGCAGTCAAGATTGTCTAGTATCTGTCCGTAGGTCTACAGTCATAATTATAACTATCCTCTTAGTATAAGTATATCTCGTTTCTGCAACAAGTTCTATTCTATATTTTCTTCACTTTAAACCAATTGTCTAACCATACATTCTTATAATTGTTTATGTTCTGCTTGCAAGACTTTTTGTAGTTTTAGTAAAACTACTTGGTTCTAGTCCATTTCTGTTTTGTGTTGTTACCATATCATGTTATAATAACCTTTCAGAATCTGTATCATAGTCCATTTCTATTATTTTGCACATAAATTCTTTTAGCTTTCTATTTATCCCCTCCTTTTCCATCCACACGACATTCTTTTAGAGAGCAGAGGCAATCCTCACATTTAACTCCACTATGTCTCGATGTACTAAAAGGGACCTCATATTTGACTAAAGTCTTCTCCACGTTAACATATCTTTAGTAAAAGGAGACATCAAGTATCATAAATTTGTCATTATTTGATCAAATGCAAAACGTGTAGCATACAATATATTGGACAAACGAGTCAACAATTATCTAAACGTATGAACCAACACAGATCAGATATAAAACCAACATAGAGCATATATAAAAAAACTATATCGATCATAATTTCAATTCACACGTTGTAAAACACTTTAACAAAGTTCCCATACTTTGCAAGATTTCTTCTTTCAACCTATTGATATAGTTAATTCTGAGATGGAACGTCTTTTAAAGGAAACCTTTTGGATTCACCGTCTTAATATGGTATATCCAAAAGGTCTTAATTCCAAAACCTTGTACGACATTCCATAATGAATTTGTTTCAATTATGACCCCTTTTTACAGTTAGTTAATACTTCTATATTAATTAATATTAATTTAATAAAAAATTAATTAATGTTAGTATTATTAATATTATAAAATTATATCCAATAATTTTATAAAACAAAGTATCTCAAATTAATGTCATAACATATTATAATTATTTAGTTCTAAATATTTTCGCACATCATATTGTTTTTCATAACCATACTCTTGCTGCTAAGATTATGAAAATGAACAAAAAGGACAACATGAAAACTGTACAATATGTATTAATACTACTTGTAAAGTTAATGCATTACAAGTAAGTAACCCTCAGATTACTATAACTCTAACTTTGTACATTGGCTCTTGACAGTTGAAAAGGACACATCATCCAAATGTTCATTTTCATCGCTTAAACAACTTCTGAGCTACACTCTAATCTGCGCAACGATCTTGACCTTAAAAATTGAATCATAACCAAGTGCGATATAATATGACCGTTGGTTATGTATGAATATACAAAGTTTGATCTCTTTATTATTGTCCTTGAGAATTTCTGACCTAGAACCTTGACATAAAAACAAATAGTGTTGATAATTGATCTTAATCTTGATGATAATGGAATGAAAATAAAATGACACGTTTAGAAGTTGTGATTTTAGACTTTAGATTTGCAATTCTAATATAAAAATGTTGAGAAAGCTTTACATGTGAATTTTTCTATTGCTGATAGGACTGTGATATTTATGCTCATGATATACAAGATACACTTCCAAGCTATGATTTTACAGGATAAAATATTTCATTCCATTATTCGTGACAACTGAACAGCTTCTGGGTGAAATTTGGATACAAAAACAATTAAATTGTACCGAAACATAGCCTTACAAATAGGACAGTCAAAGAGCTAAATGATTATATCAAGTCTTTATGTATGAAAACCATGAAAGTAGAAAATTTGACACTCACATCTTACTCACATCTCATAGCTGCAACCAGCACACTAAAAGTAACCATGACACGTGACCTTGACATTTGATCTTGATAATTAAGAAGAGGCAGCAACACGCCCTCAAATGTAAATTTACAAATTATCAATCAGTCAAAAGGTTGGGGTAGGGGCAAACAGGGTAAACATCCACTTAGGTCACGCAAGTGATAATACCAGAACATGTAACCCCCCAAAACTCGTAAAATATGTCGAAACTCTGACCTTGAATATGGCACAAAATTCTTAAAAAAATGGCACCGCCACCCTTAGTCCCGCATCAAGGGTCATATTAAAAGGTTTCAAACCATTGTAAATAACTAAAAGACCCTTCGCTCATATCCAAATGTTTCAAATCTGTCTTCATTGGTGCAGGAAAAACATGTATATTACTAATGGGTCACAGACATACAGATTGACGTAAAACCGCACCTTTTTACAATGCGTAGGAATAAACGTGATTTCAATTTTCTATACTTATTTAAACATTATAACTGGCAATGATAATTATGAAAAGATTTCAAATACTATCATTACTTAGAGAAAGTCATTTGATTTTGTGACAAAGTACACTTTCAGTTAACTATCTTAGCATAAACATATTTACACGTATATGACCCTAGCATTATAATTAATAATTGCTCATGAACTATATTGACAAGGCTTCTATTTTAATATTCAATACTAATTATAGTTTTATCACAAATATAAATAAAAGAAACTTAACCAAAATATCATTTTCCATCTACTCTTCAAATGTGATATTCCAACAGCATTTGAATTTTGTATAATATGAATATAGTTTTCCCCCATTCAGTTGAATAAAGAATGGATGTGAATTATACATAGTCATGTGAATGGGCAAGTTAATTGCATGTGTGTATTGGTGTGTGTGTGTGTGTGTGTGTGTGTGAAGCCATCAATAGGAGATGCATAGTTATGTCATAGTTTGGTCTCTAAACATATGCAGTATCCAAAGTACACCAGAACAGGGTTGAAAGAAATTTTTTTTTCTCCTGTATATGACAATTGTGAAAGAAGTGTCATTTCCATCCTTTACGATTATTTGATCTTAAACTAAGTAACAGATATTAGTACAAAAATCAACAAGTTAAGTAAAATTCAATAAATAATTTATTTGTCGACAATAAAACGAGAATAAAAAGTGAATAGTTTGAAAAGAACATACAATATTGTGAATCAAACCCCAAAGAGACTAAACGTTCTACCACAAATCCAAAGGTACTGATTATTCTGAGTGAATCCAAGTAGTGTTCAGAATTAATTCAAATATTCATTTTTCTGATGCACGTAAAGCCTGGAAAAGTATTAATGTGATAAGAGCCTTGATTTATCATAATGATTTATTCCAGCGAAAAATTTAAAGAAAAAATTTCATCTAAAAATAAATCTGAACACAATGGTATTTAAGAATAGGTGATATTAATTTCTTTTTACTTCTCCATTTTTATAAGGAACTAAGACACAATACCAGAACTAGAATGAAGGTCATTTCCACATCATAGTCATAAGAATCCCTTCATAAATTTCCAAGGTCAAAAGGCCATATAAACATGTTTAGCTACAAGTGATACTAATCTTAATATACAATCTACAATCATAGACAAAGAATAACTATGTAATAAGTTGTTTGCAAAAAAGTAGGTTGACCCAAACCCTTGCGCTTCATTATGAATAAAAGTCAATAGTACAGTACAAATTGAATATACATAACATTTCTTTCAACGAACACACATTTAATTGTAGTTTGAAACAGAAATAAGATTAAACAGAGCGGCCTTACTGAGCCCTCACAAGTCATATTAGCTCCCCTGGAGGAGCAAGTCTCAAGCTTTTCGTTGGTTTTCTTGCCAATTGCAATAGCTTGGATCTTATTGGAGTTGGCTTTTATTTCATTGTTGGCAAACCATCTAATTCAAGTAAGGACACCATATTATATCATATCTGTTATCTGAACAAAAAATAAACTCACCCATATAAATCTGTCGTCGTCGACTACTAACCTTTTGCTTGCAAATTATAAAGTTATAATTCTGATCTAAATTGTAATCTCACCCTCCATCTCAATTCCAATTCAATGTCGCTGTGAACCGATCCAATCAAACTTAGCGGTCAGTGTCCCTCTTCCTTGACTGTTACGTAGGGACGGATGACAAAACGCCACGTTATCCTGCATTCTTCTTTTGATCTCTGAACAAATATGTAATACCCATGTTTTTGTCCAATGACGCGAGCAGTCGCCTACGCCAACTGAAACGTCATGTCCTCTGGTGGGTCACGGTAACCTTGTGTAAGGGATTAACACTTGTCTGAGGCAATCTTTGGACACCAACACATGGCCGCAGCAATATCCTATTTTATACACTAGCCCCTCCCCCCAAGTACTGGATTTACCATTGTGCTTAAGTGTGCTTAAGCATTGGGTCCCTCTTGGCGGGGAGGGGGGAATGGCATCTTCTTGGCAATACATCCTTCAGGGTCCAAGTGATGGGCCTCATAAATTTACTAGCACAGGGCCTCATTTGTCCAAAATCCGGCATTGCCCCCATCCCAGCTGGGCTTAGCAAACGTGACATACATCCAGAGCCGGATTCAGGACAAATGAGGCCATGTGCTAGTTAAGTTACGAGTCCCCTTACAATGGAAAATTCATCGTAATTTATTTTTCCAAGAAGATCACTCCTTACACTATAGTAAATCCAGTAATGCATACGTCGAGACTTTCGTCTCTCACTTCTAAAAATCGGATCATGTTTTTCTTTTGTTTCAAGACACATATCCTTCCCTCTTCTCTCTTTTTCTCTCAGCCTACAAACTCTTCGCTATTCCTTAAAGTAATAAGCGAATAGAATACAATATTAAATCATGACAGAAAGCGAATAAAAAGTTATAAAAGCCACATTTGAAACAAAATCAGCGCAAAATCTTCAGCCACTACAACTCGAATGTATATTCAGTCGAGTCACTCTAGATGTTACCGATTGATTCTAACATGTGTAGAACTCATGAGGAACAGTGCTGGATACAACAAATGCAAACTGATGGGAAGTTTAGTCGAAATGAAACAAAACCTAACCTTCACTTTTGCAGTCAAATGACGAAAACGTTGAGCTTATATATATATATATATATATATATATATATATATATATATATATATATATATATATATATATATATATATATATATATATATAGAGATATATATATATATATATATATATATATATATATATATATAGAAAAAGTCATACATGAGTTCTGACTTCACGATTTTTGTAAGTTTTTATTAATTTTATTGTTTCTAAATAAAATTAACTACACACACACACACACACACACACACACACACACACACACATATATATATATATATATATATATATATATATATATATATATATATACACAGAGAGAGAGAGAGAGAGAGAGAGAGAGAGAGAGAGAGAGAGAGAGAGAGAGAGAGAGAGAGAGAGAGAGAGAACGTACTACATGAATTCTGACTTCACGATTTTTTTAAGTTTGTAGTAATTTTACTGTTTCTAAATAAAAAAAAAACTATTCCATTTTTGCACAAAGGTGAATGAGCTGCTTTAAAATTGTTTGACTACTAAATTGTCAATTCAAGATAAACAGTATTACGTTTGTCATGTCATTACATATATCAACCCCATTATTATGTGCACAATTGAGGTTTTTGTTTCCTTAAATGCGTATTTAAACTGCTCATTGTACCTGCAGATAATGAGACATGTTATACTACATACAAATATAGATGGCACATTTAAATCCCGAATCAGTCCGGCATTTGGGCTTGACCAACCTGTAATTTAATTCGAATAAGATTCGTACGAATCAGCCATTGTCAGGGTGCAATGGCAGTTGTTATGCACAAATTTAATGTTGCATACATTTGCCTAATATAAAAATTCATTAAAAAAATACACGAGTGAGATCAAAAAGGTCCATATTTTTGGATAGATTTAATAAAGTCAGACATAAGATTATTCAATTGACCTAAAAGTCCGTGGGAATTCATTGAACAAAAAGTTCATTCACCCCACCCGAAATTTTTATATCCATTTGTCGTGTCCGGATGCCATATTTGACAACACGTGATACTCACAGTGCAAACACAAGACCTTTCCCTGAAGTATATAGCGTGATGCAGTCAAAATTAGTTGTCGTCAAGGCACCTTTTGAGATATCTATTACATTGATGTAGAATTAAATGGCATGCACTCTTTTGGAGTCCCAAATGTGTTGTTATGTTTGAGTTAGATGTATTACCACAAATTACATTAAAATATATGGCCGAATATAACTTTTATAAAAGATGACGTTATACGGAAGAGGAATGTATGTTTTGATTTTTCTCAGTAGCCTCAGCTCAAGAACAACACAAACCGGAAAGACCAAATCCCATATCTTTAATTATTACACAATAATAAAGAAAGTTATGCCAAGCTTTAAGTTAAGAAATTTACAGGGGCAGTTTACTAAACTGTCCCATGCCAACTCAGAAATCTTGTTATTGGTTGACTGTAGCGGCATCATAGAAAATGACGAATGGCGTGGAAAGAGTTAGCTCCCTTGCATCTTAGAGCTCTTCACATGAGAGTACCTTCAACAGCAAACATGGCAAACAATTTACCGGTTGACATGGAGCTTAAAAAAGTAAAAATCCAATTTTGGTTTCATATGTAGAATTAATATGTTGCTTTATTATATAGACAAGACTCAATAATGATCGCAGAAACCATCGGCTGAGAAGTCTATGATTGCATTGATAGACAATAAGCCAACTTTAGTAATGTATTCAAGAAAGGTGAAAAATATGAAGAGTTAAAAAGTTCATGCAAATATCACATGAATGCATTACAAATCAAACTTTTAGAACATCATTAGACTAGTAATCTTTTAAAGAGCCTCACAAAATCATTAGCAGTTGTGAAATGATAAGTTTTGTTTTATTCTTTAACAGTATGTATGTCAACGTGTCATGCAGGCGCACCTTGAAAGTCACAGAGCTAACCATTTATCATAAATTTCACCATTCTTCTATCTTAATTTGAGTTCGGAAGGAAGGAAATCATTTGTTAAAAATGCTATTTTACACAAACCAAAACAAGATATATTCAGTTTAGCTTTAAGTGGCACCAACTTCAATCAGTCAATAAAATCACCTTTAATTCGGGTATTTCTTGTGAATGCCTTAAAAGTAAGCTATCAAAACACATGTTTAGAATTTTTAATATTAGGCTACGAATGAGCCGGGTATGAATCACACCCAGCTGCTCCAGTAACACAAATAGACTCAAGTTAGTACCGTGTCCAGAAAAGGACTAAGGTACTAATATTAGTGTCAGATACATGTCAACTGCAAGATGCCCCAGTGCTAGACATCACTGTAAACTGCCACACTGCAGAAATCGTAGTGATATGACTGAAAAATTGTTAAAGCTATGTTAAAAATCATAATCATAATACATCACATCTACTGTATAATAACTACAAGGGAGGACACATTCCTTTTGTGACCTATTTAACAATAAACGCTGATATTTCAAATTACATTTTGCATAGTGAAATAAATTTGGTACCGATGTTTGGGTCAGACATTCAATTTTGTCTATCTGAAGTTTGGCATGGTAACTACCTTTTAAGGAATGCCAGACAATTTTCCCACACTACTGCTTGACATGGCCATGATTGTGCCTGCTCAATATGCAAGTGAAATCCTACTGAATAGAATACTGTCCACTCATTGGTAATACTGTTCACTCATTAGTAATACTGTCCACTCATTGGTTGAAAGAAAATGAAATTATGCATTTATTTATAACTTATCTCAGTTGGCCAGTTCCATTCAGTGTTATTCTTGCATATATATATATATATATATATATATATATATATATATATATATATATATATATATATATATATATAATATAATATAATATAATATATGATAACATCAGGCATTGGTTATGTAGTGTTTGCTATGCTGCTCTTTTTTTCCCTGTATTTTCACAAAAATGAGTGACAGCAGCATCTTATAGCACTTCTCATATTCCACAATATAGATTGTCCTGTTCATTTGGGACTTACATAATTGCATGTGTATAAATAGGGTGGTACTTCCCAGATAAGGCTTTGTCTGCCATTATTTCCCTCTTGCAAGTTCCCAGTTTCAAACTGATCTTATGAAGAAAAAAATGTACAGATGGTATTTA
This sequence comes from Potamilus streckersoni, assembly GCA_016746295.1. Classification (NCBI taxonomy): domain Eukaryota; kingdom Metazoa; phylum Mollusca; class Bivalvia; order Unionida; family Unionidae; genus Potamilus; species Potamilus streckersoni. The sequence goes on from JAEAOA010001954.1 coordinate 2,570,434, forward strand.
AAATCATCAGATCACTTTTTCTATTCTTATAACACAAATTGCTATATTGTTTTAAGTTTCAGAAAAATAATTTGTATGTTTTTTCATCTTATGATGACTTCCAGAAGTTAGCCAGTGAATTGCTGCAAACAGAGACATACTTCAGAGGAGGGTTTTCAAACTAGGAGTCCAGGACTCCTAATTTGGTAAAAATAAAAGTCCCACAAGCAAAACTTGCATTCCCACCAGCAAAACTTGCAGTCCTCAATAAGCCAGGCATTACATATTTTCTTACACTTAGCTACTAAGGTATCTGAACTATCATTTCTAGCAACTTTAGCACAGTTCTGAATTTCATTCAAATCTTCATCATATTTCCATTTAAGTCCAAAATACTTGTCATAATTTGCAAACAGAATTTTGTCCAATTCTCTTATTTTGAGTTCGCAGGCAATATTTATAAGGCAGCAACCAGAAATGATATCAATAACGGTGATCACGCTGGGCTTCACCATTGTCACACATTGCAATTTGTTTTACATATTGACGACAAAACATACCATCTGGAGATTTTTTGGCTGATAGAAATGATACATACAGTTATGAGTTTGGCATGGAAAAATTCAAAGGCATCATGACAGAAAGCTGCAAACTTAGATATAAAAATGCACAGGAATTAATTGTTACTTAAAGAAATCCTTATTTCATATTGACAAACCATGCTAACAGTGCATTGTTATATCATAATCCAGTTATGTTGATATCTGTCCTTGATACTCTATGCTGTAATATAATCAAAAGAGCAAAGCATTGACTAGTTACAATCAACCGCCTCTGAGGGTTGAAACGTGAAATGACTTTAGTAGACCACAAAACAGCAAAAAAAAAGACTGAAAAAAGTTTTGCTGCAGCTTGAATGAAAACTGATTACCCATGAAGTACTATATATATGAAGGAATTTTTAAAAAGAAATGTCTCAATGTTCTACAATTATTTGATGTTGCTGCAGCAATAACAAATGGGTATTGTTTGCTCCTTCAATGGTAGCATTTAGCTGTGCCTTTAATAATACATACACCTTCATAAAAAAAAATCCACATAGGAAGACATTTTACATTTTGTGTTTGCAAAGCTCTGGGTAGAAGATAGGTAGGCCTACTTTATTATACTATATATGTGATGAAAATATTACATATTGGAAATAAATTACCGATTTGTTTTTATGAAAGGAAGTGGTCCTGGTTTGAGTTGCATAGTGAAACCTGTCAATAGTGGCTACCCATGTAAAAACTTCAAATGACCATTTGTACTCATGTGGCTACTATATGCAGTTAACCTATAAAACTTGAAGAAATGCAATGCACCAAATAACATTATTATCAAATTATTGTAATATTAAGATATCGGCAGTTTGAGTTCAACATTTTCATGAAATAGATATATCAGTTACTCTCTATGAAACTTATCTTCCATACAGGATTAATGTATACTGCTCAGACATTCATTATGGCTGCTCAAGAGGCCGATTTGAAAATCTTGTTATTGCTTCTCCTCCTGAATGAATGTACATATCATCTGAATGACTTATGATGTATAATTGGTCCTAAATGGAAATGGTAACAGTCTGATGACCAATATTTTATTGCTACTTCTCTTGAATGAAATGAAATATTGCCATGTAGTTTTCAGAAGACTTTGTATGATGTCTAGATAGTCATAATGAAAGGGGCCCCAGATGGCCAAGCTCACTGACATCTGTGTGTCCTTGTGGGTTATAGTGTCAGGCTCGGCCAATGTGGTTATGTATGAATGCTTGCCAGTAATTAACTGTGGTTAGTGGTTTTCCTTGGGGTTTGGCCACCGTGTATGGGCTATCATGTGCTTAAAAATGGCATTAAACCCACAAATCACAAACATAAATGGTATTGATTTGTTGCCCAGTAGTGTTATTAGTACTCCTTCAGAATGAATATCTGATTATTGGGTTTTACTGAATAGCTTCTTAGGTTGCCTAGTTGGTCCTAAGAGTGCCAATCAGACATTTATTATGACTTCTACGGTGTAAATCTTGTTATCATTGTTTCTCCTGAACTTATGTTTATATCACAACTGGGTTATCACTGAAAGACGTTTTATGATGCCTTGGTGGTCATAAATGAAAATGGTACCAATCCAACTTCTAATATGACTGCAATAAGACCATCTTCAAAATCCTCTTGCCACTTCTTCATGGCTGGTGATATGGACATTATGCTGGCACCAAAACAATTTTTATATGCTCTAACTGGTGCTAACAGAAATGGTGCCAACATGATAACTGATATGTCTACCATGGCATCCATTTTTAAATCTTGTTATTATTGCTTCTCCAAATTAGAAAGTCATATCAACATGGGTTTTCAGCTGGGAGATTTCTTATCAAGCTTTCTTGGATCTAAATAAAAATAGTGCCAACTTGACATACAATATGACTACCACAATACCTACTGGGTAATTTGAAAATCTTGTTATTTCTGAAGACTGTCAAGATGGTTTCAACACATGGAAGCAGAAAAGAAGAAATGGTCTTAACTTCATTTCTTGAAGTTCTTTTCAACCAGTAGAGTGCCAGACCCTTCATTGAAAACTAATTTTATTACTAATAATTGACTCTCTTACCATAATGAAAAGGGATAATATTCATGTCTGGTCAAATATGAAATCCATCAATCCATCCATCCGTCCCTCCATCCGTCCATCCATCCCTCCATCCATCCATCCATCCATCCCTCCATCCATCCCATCCATCCCATCCATCCCATCCATCCATCCATCTTTTCAACATAGAATCATCTTACTGTTTTTTAGCTGGTCCAAAATGAAAATGGTACTTTTCAGATCATTAATATGCCCACTACAGCAGACTTATTGAACATCTTGTAATAAATACATTTTCTAAACGTATTTTCATATAAAAATGGAGTTTTCATTAAAAGATTTGTGAATTTTGGTTTGTCCTAAATGAATATGGTGCTGATCTGACATTTAATAAGTCCATAATAATAAAAATAATAATAACTAGTACTTTATATAGCGCCTAATCTTTAGAAGCTCTAAGTGCTTTACAAAATTTGACAATGCTTAAAAAGAATAAAAACATATATAATGAAATGATTGCAAAAATAAGAACATCACATTGACCATCTCAAAAATTTTTGGTTTTCTGCTACTCTGCAAGATTGTATTGTCATATTGACATTGGGTTTCGATAAAAGGCTTCTTGTGGTGTCTGCTTGTTCTATCATGACAATGGTATCTTCTGGACATGATTTTTCTACATAAATAGATGTTCATATCAGGGATGGATTTTTACTGAAAGATTTCTTGTAATATATAGATGGTCCTAAATGAAAATGTCACCATTCTTATATCAAATTTGGCCACCACAGCAGACATCTTGAAAATCATTATTATTGCTATTTTTCCTGTCCAGAAAGTAACCCATGCAAAGGTTTTCATTGGCTGTAACATTCAGTAGAATCAAGTGGATTAGGCTAGCATTGTGGTGTCTCATAGAATTAAATATGCAACTAATTGGAGGAAAACTTTGTTTTTCACTTGGGATGCATTCTATGATGATGTGCATGCTGAAAAGGTTTGAACTTTTTTAACAAGGTCTATATTAAAAAATTGACCTTGTGTTTATAGGATTTTGAATCTCTTTAGGGATGCATAAACTTGGCACTGTAAAACTAGGATTGTATACATACATATACATACATCCATACAGACATTATTATCCATCCACCCACCCACCCTTCATCCATCCATGCATCCATACATGCATCCCATTAGCCATCCATCCATCCCATCCCATCCCATCCCATCCCATCCCATCCATCCATCCATCCATCCATTCATCCATTCATCCATCCATTCATTCATTCGTTCATTCATTCATTCATTCATTCATTCATTCATTCATTCATTCATTCATTCATTCATTCATTCATTCATTCATTCATTCATTCATTCATTCATTCACCCACCCACCTGATATATCTCATAGCCATAAATGTCAACATCTTGCAAACTGAGTACAATGACACCCATATGCAACATTCTTAACTTCAGTAATATGGTTGACCTGAATATTTATTTTGATGCATATAAATGTAATGTTAAACTTATTATTTTTGCAAATATTTTGCAGGCTTTCCAAGAAATGCAGATGAAGATGATTCTGACAACACAGCAGTTGAAGGTGTCTGATGCTCAGATCGAAACTCTCAAAAGAAATATTCAACATTCTAAACTCGTAGACAAGGAACTCTCTGCATTACCAGAGCATACCAAAGTTTATGAAGGAATTGGCAGAATGTAATGTTTTATTGTTGTTATCTTTCTTAATACAGATTTGATTGTTTTGCATCTTGTAGGAATTAGATTGGCACTGTTAAGGTAAAAGGAGTAACAGAAAAATTTACAACCATAAGTGCACAGCAGCATTTTTAAATCCAGTGTCTTTGAACAGTTGTCTTAACTACTTTTAAAGTTTTTGGCCGCGTTAAGATATTAATATCTGTCAACTATGGTTTTTCTTTGAAGGATTAGATGATTGAATTTTTCTTAACTATACGTCAAGATGATGATGTTATCTTTTTTATAGATGGATAATATTTGAGGGATTTATGGGAAGTTCTTAAAAGTTTTATTATAACTTTTTGTTTCTTTGAAACAGTTGATAAATTTATTTCTGATCAATAGATAAAATAATGTACAGCATGCTGGATACTTGTAGATATATGCATGTAATATAAAATAGGTAGATGACAGAGACACAAAAATGTCAAAAGACAATTATTCTGCTACGAAACAAAGAGCATTTTGTTTATCCCAGCTTTTCTTAGGATACTCTCTGACTCTCAAGGCATATGTGGATAGAGTTTATAGATGTAATTCTCTGTCATATGTTACAATGTTGAGGTGTTTAAACGTTAATGCTGGTTACAAATCCGTGAAAGATAACACGTCTGTTCGAAATGAGCAGGGTCACTTGATTGCTATACTTGTTTCACAGCGAACAATGTTTCTCTTATCACAGCACTTTAATTCATTAATTGTTTTGGAGATATTGAAGAGCATTTGAAGCTCTGAAAGGTGTGTTTAAGATGGGCCCTGCTTTTGTTGATAGCTGATCAAAAACAGTCTAAGGCTGAAATTGCCAAATGGCTGCTTGCCAGATATGATAGTGACCAGGTTGAGATTAGCACTGGTGATGGAACATGAATTTACTTATTTGAACATGATTTTGGGGAAATAGTAAAGTTTAGAGTGGAGAAAACATGCAGAGACCACAGGTAGCTCGACAAAGTCAAATTGTCATGACGATTTTAGAAAAGTTTTTAAAATGCTAATTAAACTGCCACTTCATTCAGGTTTCTGTGTCTGACTAGTATCACTGTTCTTTTTGATGTCTTCAATGTCTTGTTAGGTATTGTGGAACACTGGAACCACCCATCCATGCATCACCATCTGAAGTATCCATCTACTTCGTAAGAATGCAACAGCACATAAGTCCACTATGATGACAGACTTTCTGAATGAGCACATGATCCAAACTTTGCTGCACCCTTTGTATTGACCTCATTTAGCTCAGAATGATTTTTGGACAAATCTGCTTTTCAGATATTCACAGACAAGTAGATGATTCAAAAGCTGCCATGTAGTTTGAAGACAATGCAGTTTTCTTTTGTTTGAGTGGCACACCAACAAGTGAATACAAAATTGCATACTGAGAAAGCATGTAGAGGTGTATGAGGACAATTTAAGTACACTTGTCTTCTAAAAATAAACTCTCTTGTAAAATACACTAATATTCACAACTTTTTAAATACCCTTGTACTATATAATTTTCTTTAATTTTTCATGCACTGAATTTTCATACACCTTCATACCATATAAATCATAATTATTTTTTGTCCTCTAGTATGTAGTTCAAAAATATTTCATATTTAAAATTTGCAGAGTATGAAATTAATATGTCCCCTCTAATACTTCCAACATCTGAAAAAATATTTAAAAGTGTAGAAATACATTAGACAATAAAGCAATACAGTGATTTTTTTTGTAGAGAATGATTGTTAATATTATGTGACAACTTTGCTTAGTTTCTTTAAATAATAAAAAAAATTAAAAAAGGTTTAATTACATTTAAGTTACATTGTTTTGAACAAAAATTGACCAGCTATATGAAGACTTGGAAATTATCAGTAAATTGTGGTTTGGTGTAATTTGTTGTACAGTCATGGTATATCATGGAAAGATGCATCCCCAATGCATATCACCTGGAGGGCAAACCATTACCTTGACATCTATGTATATCTCCTTGAGGCTGAACCTGGACTAGAACATGTACCATGACAGTGTTCCTTGTCAGCAGAGTATTTTCTTGTCAAGAGTAACTTCCATACTGCAAGACAGAATTTTTTATCACCTTGATCTAGCAGCTTTTTATTGATGTTCAACTAGAAAATATCACTTTTGAAAATAATGTGGTTTATGTTAAAAACATTTGATCCTGTATAGATAGTTCTCAAATGATGTCATCAGCTACCATATTTGTGGTCAGTAGGCAGATTTACCATTGACTTTATATGGCGATTGGAAGTTGAAATAAATTCATTGAATCTCAAGATACTTTTATGAAAATTACATATATAAACAGAAGGCAAATCAACTTTATGTTAGTATCTATATTTGTGACTTATAGTTTGACTTTGCTTCAGTGTGTATTGTTAAAAATGGTAAGATTTAGGTAATTGCATACAAAACTGCCAGGTTACACAATGTCCAGGTAAAATGGGCAGAATATCGTCTGCTAGTTACCTTATTGGGAAGCAACAATTGTAAGGACTACCTTTTTAACAACTTTATTTCTTATACATTTTAAAGAACTTTGGAATCTTTTATGTGTTCTCATATATTTTGTAAGAGACAATATTTACGTTCATTTAGAAGGCTTTTTTTGGCAATTTTTGGTGTCAGGAGAGGGATGATGTGAGATCCCCACTTCTTATGTGTTCCAGTTATCATTATCGAGGTGATCATCAACCATGGTGTTATTTCCCAATTACCTTAAATTAATATCATTACTAGCTGTTTGTTGCATTCCTACTGGAGCCCCAAGTGGCTGAGTGGTCTAAAGTGCTGACCGTTACAGATCACTGCCATCTCATCTCAGCTAACATGGGGAAGTGAGAAAGCTTGCCAGTAGCTTCTCCTGGGTCGGTGGTTCTCCTCTGGGTTTTCCTGGGTTCTTCCTCCTTCATTAATACTGGCCGCCATGTGTAGCCTATCTTGTGCTGAAAAATGGCGTTAAACCCTACAACAACAACAACAACAACAACAACAACAGCATTCCTACTGGCACCATGACATAAATAAACCTCTTAGACAAAAATTACACCCTGCCATAGGCTGTAAAATACTGACTGAACTATGTCTGTTGACACATGTTAATGCTAACTCTCTCAAGACTGCCTTTATTAATATCTATTCTGGAAAATATCATTTTATGGCACCTTTTTCAAATGGCCCAAGATTTCCAAAGGTTTTGGCTCTGGTTTGCCCTAGCTTTGTCATTTCCCACTAATTAACCTATCTCATTGATATTGAATGGACTCTAATTAAAATTCACTTTTGCCCCCAAATGAGAAGTTAACTGTTACAAGCTGCCAAGTTATTGTCAGCCTAGCCCGTGTCAGTCTTAATGGTTATGTGTTACGCTGACGATGATAGAATGCACTATGAAATTATCCACAAAATTTTGCACCATTACACTTAGATTCAGTATTTTTACAACTTTACTAAGATCTTTGCCTTTTTTTTTCAATTGCTCCAATCTTAGCACTTATTTGGACAGGTTTATCTAAATGAATGCCCTTGAGATTGTTCATGTTTGATTTTTAGAACTGTTTACTTGTTTCAGTGCTATATAACCAGTTTTCAGATTTCTCTATTGGTTACTGTAAATGGCTTTTTTTAATGGGGAGGTTCAGGCAAATTGCTGAACTCAATATCCAGCAAGGCATGTCTGAATTTCATGTTTAGCAACATCATTGCTGTCAGTGCCAACCATGTAAAAATTTCATGTACAAATTTTATACTTTAGTTTTATAATGTCAATGCATGCAATGGAAAAGCTTTCAAGTGAGATTTAGTCATGCTACATGAGAGTTTTCAAGTAATGACTCTTTAGTCATAACATGCAATAGACTTTTCAAGAAATATATTCATATAACATGCAGCAGAGAGAATTTTCAAATTAGATGTAGACAAATAGCATGTACAGTTTTCTTGAGAATATTTAACAACACTTTAGCAAAATTAATGATGGAAATAAGGAGCCAATTAAACAAAGTTTTAAAAATGAATTACACAAAAACATTAGGAAGATAAACCCCTCCAAATAAATGTAGACATGAAGCACTATAAGATTAAATTATAATAATTGCTGTTTTGGATAATTGTTCTTGTTCAAGGGATATTGTGATCTGTTACAATATGGTATTATAAAGTGAAAACATGTAAATTCATTTGATATAAGCAGGTAAGAAATGAAAAAATGAACTTTTTCCTACCAAAAGTGTCCAAATTTAAAACTTTCCTTGGTAAATAGCAGATCATTTTCAAGATGACTTCATTTCTGCATTTATTTTAATGTCTAATTAAGAACAGCATTCCTGCTAGCATTGGTTTAACTTTCTTGTTTCCTGTAACTACTACAGTGAGACATCATTCATTTCAAAAGTGTTCAACAATAATGTGTTGACATTTTAACTTTGAGTGGTAAGACTTAAAGAAAGGGATTAATTTTCATAGCAAAAGAATGTCAATGATAAATTGAAATAAAGATTCTATTTCATGCCAATTTTAATGAAATTACTGCATCCAAATATTCTTCAGGCATAATATACAGATTTTAATAATATTTTAAATGAGTGTATTGATTTGTAGGGGCTGACATTAGCTAAAAATGGATGTGTACAAGTGTTAACTGTAGATAATTATGTAGCAATGTTTGTAAGTACTTCCTCTTTTATCAGGTTTGTACTCGCACCAATATCTGATGCAAGGATTACACTTGAGAAGAAAGTAAAAGCTGCAGAGGAGAAAATTAAGACAATAGAAGTAAGTATTTTGTTTGCAGATGATCAAACATTTCTCTGTAATAGTATGTGTTACAGGTTATATCCATTATATTGGTTGCTATAAATTAACAACAAATATCAAATGACATGGTTCTTGTGTCAGTATAGAATAAGATTGTATTTATATGTACCACTTAGGATAGAGTCTGTATTCCCCTTATCACCATCCTTAAACACATCTTACACCCAACCAGTATATGACTTGCCCAGCTCTTGTATTCCAGACTTAATTTTCCTTTATAAAAAGGCTGCCTCCAAAAACAGCCAGACTGGTTTTGTATCATTACTTAGGTGGCTTGTGAAGAGAGGTTTCATTCTATTGCTAACATAGACAATACATGTCGTTATTCATTCTACATTTAAATTACCTGTGAATGTGGGTTAATATGAAAATGCAATACTTTTTTGCAAATACCACATGTAATCAATTATAAGAAGAGTCCAGTTGCTAATTGCACAGATCCAGATCTGCCATTGTATAATGCACCAGCAGATCTGGGTCTGTGTAGTTTGTTAGGAGTAATCAGTACAACAAAAAATATACACCCTGATTTGCAGGTGCATTATGACACAGCAGATCTGAATCTTTATTGTTTACAGTTTGACTGAATTTGTTAGCAAGTATATATGGTATTTCCTTTCACTTGACTTTGTTCTTTCTCAAATTATTGAATAATTGTTCGGAGGTTATTTTACTGTATCCTTTCTCCATCTCCATATTAAGACTTTCATGTGACCACCATTTTCATTTATTTGGTCAAATATAAATCGGTCTTTAACTGAAAAGAACATAGAAATAGTCAACATATTGAAAAGATGAAAATTAATTATGAGAACAAACAAGAACAACATGAAAAGAGTTAAGAAATCACAATAAAAATTGCCTGATCCTCAGTTAATACATTAATTGTTCAACTGATCATAGAGCAGAAGAGCTTTATGGGATGGCCTGTTTTCAATCATCCATTGTCCAGCCAGCCATTATTAGCACATGCTTATTATTTGCTACTTCTAAACTTTACATGAATTAAGCATTGTGCTTTGTTTGTCAGAAATGAAAATGGTGCAGCAGGCATTCAGTATAGCTACAATGGCCAGCCTGAAAATTATTGTTACTTCTCCAGAATGAATAGTTGAATGAACGCCTGGTTTTCATTGAAAGACTTCTTATGATGTCTGGTTGTCCAAAATCAAAATATTTATCTTGTTATTGCTATTTCTCCAAAAGAGAATGTCATATCAACATGAGGTTTCAGCAGAATTGTTATGGTGTCTCAGGGGTCAAGCTAGACTTAAATTTTAGGGAGAAGTTACTTCTCATTTTGGTCAGAACAGGGAGAAGTTTGAGCTAAACAGGGAGAAGTGGGAGTTAATCAGGGAGAAGTTAGGCCGAAACCATAAACATGACATATATATATATATATATATATTGTAATAACCTGCATTTAGAGAGTGAGGTTTGCATGTTTGTATACAACCAATCTCATACAAGCCACGAATTCAGTCTCGAATTATTTTTTTTAGCGCATTACCAGTGATGATTTGACATTAATATTTTCTAGGATCATCTGTTTAGTCTTACTTCGTCGATTAGCTGTTAGCTTATTATCTCTGTTTTGAGTTAGCGGAAATAGGGAGTAACTATGCCGACGACTGGCATCGTTGATAATTTGATTAATGACTATTTCTAGATAACCGTTTAAGACTGTACAGTACATACTCAATATGTTTATAGCCCCTGATGTTTCATTTGTATACATTTGTATACATTTATGTTGTTTTTTTTTTGCTTTCCTCTTCCTTATTTGTTTGGTGCATACACATGTTGACTGCCCTGTCATGCGGTCTACCTCGGTAATATTGTAGCAGTGCATAACAGTTTCCGAACCATTGCTATCGGCAACAGCTAAACACGGTAGGTGCCGCGAATTACGAAACTGATATATTTTGTTTTATTCTTTTCTTGGGATAATACAATCGCATGTAATAACGTGTAAAATACCAAATCGGTAATTTCTATGAATTATTATTGTGAAGATTAACTAAATATACACATGCAATATTGGTTCATGCTTGTTTGAATAAACCTACAAAAATTGTGGGTTTTAGAACTGTGGGCTTTGTGGGCGTTGTGGGTTTTAAAACTGTGGGTTTGTGGGCGCTGTGGGTTTTGTCAGGAGTATATAAAGCTTTGTGGGCTGCTTGTGGGTTCAGTCAGTCAATTAGCAGCAATCAACTAGGTACATCACAGTTATTGTGAGTTTTATTTATTTTTTTTTATTTTGTTTTGTTTTGTTTAGTTTATTATAGTTATGTAACTTTAGGCAATATTTTGGACAGTAATTTTTGTTAAGGTTTATTTAAGCACAAAGCAATATTTATTTAAGAAATTTATCTATTTTATTTTTAATTCCTTCCCTTCAAATTTAATGCATTCTAGTCATATGATTTATTTTTATAAGCAAACTAGATGTTGTTTAATCATTTTTATTTATACCTCAGTTATATGGTCAAGTGAGTGTTGTCCTCACAGACCAATACTTTTATTTATTTATTTATTTCTTTTTATTTACTTGATTAGTTTTATAAAGCTAAAGACTTACAGAGAAGTTTCTCTACAAATATATAATTCCTTTTCTTAAATTAAAGGTCCAACAATGTTCTTAGGGAAATAGAATGTCTTTGTCATTGTGAGTGTTTTCCTCACTGACTTTACATTCTAAATTCAATTCAACAATACTTGATTAATCTAGCAATTGATAAAAAAACATAATTTATTTAAATTTCTTTATCTTTAATTTACTAGTGGTCTAAGTCTGTGAGTGTTTTCCTCACCAACTTGACATTCTAAATTCAGTTACACAATATGTGAACAATTTAACAGTCTATCAAACATAATTTAGTTAGATTCCTATTTTAATTTTATAATTTATTAGTTGTGTAAGTCGTTGTGAGTGTTTTCCTTACCGACTTGACAGCCAATTTACTTTCATCTATATTAATTCACCTCAAATAAGTAATATGCTGTATTTGAAGTGTAAAGTCATGCAAGTGTTTTCCTTGCAGATTTTGCATTTCATATATTAGTCAAGTCATATTTTCTCTTCTGTAGTAAACTTCATTGCAATTAAATCCAAATATTGCAACTCTTATATAATTTTCATTCATCAAAAGAAGTAATAATGTAATGAACTAATAGTATAGTGCTAATGTGTACCCTGTAAAATTATCATATACTGTACCTCAAGACAATGATAATATTTTTGCTTAGTACTCAAAACAACAAGACTGTCATGCTTGTGAACTGACTTTATTGATTGTTTCTTAATAAATGGATCAGCATATTATGTTATGGTTGAAAAGAAATCAAGAGTTCGAGTTCACTCCATTTTCCCCTCCTTAGTCAGCTGTTTAGAAGCATACTCATCCCTGGTGCCGTACTCCAGTGTAGTATTCTCAGGACCTAGCTTGGCCGTTACAAAGTCTGGTGGCAGCGGTGGGATCTGCCATTTTGAAAGACAGATCCTGAGATTCAAACCCAGGTCTGAAGAAAAGCTGCAAGTTCCTCAGGAGGAAGTTTCACTGGAGATATCTTGCTGATACAGAACTCCAACTAAACAAGTCTGGTTATACTGCACCTTAATTTGAGCTGTAGTGTCTGTCATGGGTAAACGGAGAAATCTAAAAGCTCAGGGGATGAGTCAAATGACTGTCGAGCAGGACCAGGTCCAGGACAAAGAGACTTCATTGGAAATAGAAACTGATGCTGGATGCATTTTTGAAGTGGAATCAGCAGTTGGAGATCAAAATGAATTTGGTGGGGATGTCACCTCTGAAAAAGACAACAGGACACATATCAGAAATGAAGATTTAAATGAGAACAGGGCAACTAATATTGATTATTATGAAGGGCAAAGTGGGTCATGTAAAGCTACTGAGAGAAGGTCAAGAAGATTAAATGCATCTGTCCAGGTGTTGCCAGCCACCCGAGAGTGGCAGAGGAATCTACAGGGTGTTGACCAAGGTGATGTTATTGGAGAAAATACTGAAACGGCCAAGGAAAATTCTGTAGATCTGACTGGAAGAGTTGTATCTGCAGTAAGTACTGCAATGCAAGGGTTTATGAAAGAAGTATCTGGGACAATGCAGAGTATAGAGAATGTATTACAAGGGTTGGTGGCTAGGGCCCAGTCACCATCTTGTGGAAATACTCCAGCTGGGGAGTCTCGAGATTCGGTTATTGAGACACGAAGAAGAAATAGAGAAGTGCATTCGACAAGGACACGGATGTCACAGGATAGTGTAGGTAAAGCTGATGACAGTATGAGTTCATCAGATGGGAGTGATGTTGAAGTTGAAGGGTATAGTTCGGGCATTTCCAGATCTAGTCTGAATATGGGACAGGCCACAATTTTCAGAGCTGCAAGGAGTCATGGTGTGCGACTGCCTGCTTTTACAGGGAAAGAATCATGGAACGTATGGATCAATAGATTTATAGCTATAGCTGATAGGCAACACAGGACTGAGGAGCAGAAACTGGACGATTTACTACCACGCCTGCAAGGACAGGCTGGAGACTTTGTATTCAGTCAGCTTCCTAGAAGGACCTTAGGAAATTTTAGAGCACTAGTGAACGAACTGAACAATCACTATCGTATTGTAGAGACGACAAAGACTTACGCTAGGCAATTCAGCAGAAGAAAGCAAAAACCTGGAGAGCTTGCAGAAGAGTATGCTGCAGAGTTAAAGCAGCTGTATGACAAGGCACATCCTAACAGAGACACAAGAACTAGAAGAGAAGATTTGCTTAGACGATTTCTAGATGGTCTGTATGATGACAGAGCACGTTTCCAGGTAGAATATGTTAAGGAACCAAATGACATTGATGAAGCAGTGTACCATGTAGTAAATTTTATGCAAACCAAGACACGCCCCAATGTCCATGAATCTCTGCAAGACAGAACATTTAAAAAGATGACAAGAAGGACTACATCACAGGGAGTTGAGTCAGATATAGACGATGATTATGAATTAGTTGAGGAGGATGAGTACAAAACAGGTGAACATGTATACCGGGTACCAGTAAAGAATGATGGCGTGAAGAAAATACAGAATACAGTGAAGGGTGGTCCTATTACTCTGAAGAGAAGAAAAGAGGACATGACAGAAAGTGAAAAATCTAGTGAGAATAAATCCCAGGACAAAGAAATTCTACAACAGATAGTTGATAAAATAAAGAAAATTGAAGATGGGCTGAAGAGAATACAGCAGAACAATATGTCCACATTGCTACGCAAGGGCGGCAGGCAACAAATTCAATCTTACCAGAAGAGAAATGAGGGGAATGGTTACAATCTAAACTGTTTTAGTTGTGGGGAGCAGGGACATTTTGCAAGAGACTGCCCATTTAAGCACATGAAACTCTATACAGATGGACCGAGGCCAAATCTGCAAATTGGAGATCCCACTCTTCAAGGGAAATCAGTTACCAATCCTACAGACTGCAACTCTGACGCTTTAAACGAGATAGGGCTGGCTTCACGGGCCTAAGTGCAGCCCCATTTGACAAGGGCCCACATACAGAAGATAATGTTCAAATAAATCCAGAATTAATCAGGCGACGCATTCCAAAGTATGATGGAATTTACATTAAGGGTTCAATAGAAGGGGTGAAATTGATGTTCACTGCAAATACTGGTGCAACAAAGACTATTATTGCTGTCAGAGTTTATAATCAAATACCTGAGGAGAAACGTCCACCATTAAAGAAGTCTGTAACTTTAGCTGGAACAGGTGGGACACTGTTAAAAGAGTTGGGAAAAGCCATGTTTCATCTAGAATTGGGACCACTGAAACTAGACAGGGAGATAATAGTCGCAGAAATTGAAGATGAAGCACTTCTTGGGATAGACATACTGCAAAATGAGAACGATGGACCTGCCGACATTTTGCTAAGCAAAGGGATAATCAAACTTCATGGTGTATCAATACCATGCATACAGATTGGACTTAATGATGATACAGTGAGAAATGTAAGAGCAGCAGATGATTTCATCATACCAGGAAATAGTGAAGCAGTAATAGATGTTTTTGTGGATAGGAGGGAAGAAGATGGATATGCAAAACAGAAAGAGTTTCTGATTGAACCAAATGAACATTTTACAGATAAATATCCCCTGATTGTGGCTCCTGCCCTAGTGGACACAAAAAATAAAGTCACTCAGAAGGTCAGAGTACTCAATCCATATCCAACAGCTGTATCTATCAAACAGGATGCATGCATTGGACAAGCATATAGACATGATGGCATTCAAATAACACTCTTTGACACTGAAGATACTGAAGAAACTGTAAATTTTAGCCAAATTCGCAGAATTAAAAATCAGAAGTCAGAAAGACAAAGTCTTTGTGGGATGGAGAGTAACTTCGAAGGAGTGGATGTAAAGATTTCTGTTGGGAATGATAGCTGCAATATACCTGAACACTTGCAAGATTTGTATCAGAGTACTGTTGCAACAAAAGGCCAACAAGAAACAAAATTGATTGGTGATTTACTTAATAAGTTTGCAGATACATTTTCCAGAGATGATAATGATTTAGGATTGACAACACTAATTGAGCACAGTATTGACACTAAAGATGCAAAACCAGTCAAACAACCCCCAAGACGAGTGCCAATGGCCTTCGCTGAAGAAGAAAAGAGAGCAATACAAGAACTGGAGGATAAAGGAGTGATACAGAAATCTACTTCACCTTGGGCATCACCCATTGTGCTGGTCAGAAAGAAGAATGGCCAGGTTAGACCTTGTGTTGATTACAGACGATTGAATGCTTTGACTGTTAAGGATGATTTTCCTTTACCCCGTGTGCAAGATTGTTTGGATGCAGTTGCTGGAGCAGAGTCTTTCTCGACATTAGATCTACCTCAGGATATCACCAAATTCCAATGAGAGGTGAAGACATTCCAAAGACAGCCTTCGTCACCAAATATGGACTCTATGAATACAAGACCATGCCCATGGGACTTACTGGAGCCCCAGGTACCTTTCAACGCTTAGTTGAGTTAGTACTTCAAGGACTTCAATGGCAAACCTGTCTCATCTACATTGACGACATCATTGTTTTTGGGAAAAACTTTGAGGAACACATGTCACGACTTAAAGAAGTTTTGCAAAGAATACAGAGTGCTGGATTAAAACTGAAGCCAGATAAATGTCGTTTACTACAAAATGAGGTGGAATTTTTGGGTCATATTGTTAACAAGGAGGGAGTTAAACCTTGCCCTAGGAACATCATGAAAATACTGGAGTGGCCTACACCAACAAATGTAACAGAGGTACGACAAATATTAGGGATGGGAAGTTATTATCGCCGTTTTGTGAAAAACTTTTCCAATATAGTGCGCCCTTTGGTGGAAATGACACGCAAGGGTAAGTCTTTTCAGTGGACCCCATTATGTGAGGAAGCATTTCAACATCTAAAGAAAGCACTTACGAGTTGAGATGTCATGGCTTATCCTTTATCGACTTGTGAGTTTATTCTTGACACTGATGCCAGTGATGTGGGAATAGGTGCTGTTCTCTGTCAATACCAAGATGGGAAAGAACGAGTGATAGCCTTCGCCAGTCGATCTTTAAATAGAGCAGAGAAAAACTACTGTGCAACTGACAGGGAGCTATTAGCAGTGCGTTATTTTGTTGAGTATTTTAGACAATACCTTTTGGGCAGAACCTTTAGAATCAGGACAGACCATCAAGCTTTGGTTTGGCTGTTCAAACTGAAAGAACCAAAGGGAAGGATAGCTAGATGGATTGAAATCCTATCAGCATATGACTTTACAGTGTAATATCGTCGTGGCACCAAGCATGGCAATGCAGATGCTCTCAGCAGGTGTCCTAATCCACGGGATTGCAACTGTGATGATGCGGATATGATGGAGCCTTTGCGCTGTGGACCATGCAAGAAATGTAGGAAAAGAGAAGACGATATGATGGGATATTTCTCAACAACAAACAGATCGGGTCCTAAGCAGGGAGATAGTCCTCAGAAAGTTAATGTAGAAGAAACTTCAGATGACAATCAAGTTGCTGACAGCTTGACCTTTACTGATGAAGAATATGTGATGGGTTCCAATCAGGCAGAGGGTCCCATTGTTAAGACCGAACAAGAGAGTGAGAATTTAAGAACTGTGAAAACCAGAGCTCAATACAGAAAGGATCTAAAGACAAATTTAGTCTCTGAAGAGGAGAAAAGTGTTCAATGCAGAAACCAGAATAAGTCCAACAGTTGGGTGCCTTGGGCTGGAAACTACAGTATGATGAAACTCCAACAGCTACAAGAAGAGGATGAAGATATAGGACCTATCATGAAAGCAAAACAAGAGAATAAACAACAATCAAGTGCAGCAATTACTGCTTTGAGTCCAGCAACAAGACATTATTGGTTATTATGGGATATCTTAGAACTGCAGGATGGGGTTCTGTTTAAGAAGTTCATCAGAAAAGATGGCACTGGAGAACATTTACAATTCATTGTTCCTTGGGTTTTAAAGAAAGATATCATGTTTCAGATGCATGATTCTGTGTTATCTGGACACTTAGGAATAAAGAAGACATGTGAGAAAACTCTTCAAAGATTTTACTGGTATGAAATACGTGAAGACATTAAGAACTGGGTAATGAAATGTGATATTTGTGCCGCAAATAAGAAACCCAACAAGAATCCAAGCGCACCTTTGGGTAATATGGCAGTTGGAGCACCCTTGGATAGGTTGGCAACAGATATTTTGGGGCCTTTACCTCAGACACCTAGGGGAAACCAGTACATTTTGGTTGCAAGTGATCATTTTACCAAATGGGTCGAAATATTTGCAGTACCTTATCAGACTGCTGAAACATGTGCACAGAAAATATTGGATGAGGTTATTAGCAGATCTGGATGCCCTTTGACCATACATTCTGATCAAGGTCGAAACTATGAAAGTGAAATTTTCACAAAGTTGTGCCAGATGTTAGAAATACGGAAAACTAGAACAAGTGTTAGAAATCCAAGATGTAATGGACTGGTAGAGAGGTTCAACCGTACTCTTTTAAGGATGATCAAAGCCTATTTGAGGGGAGAGCAAGAGAACTGGGATTTGCACTTAGGTTGTTTAGCGGCTGCTTATCGAGCTACACCACATGAGTCCACAGGTTTAACACCAAATTTACTAATGTTAGGAAGAGAAGTAAGGTTGCCTGCAGAACTTGCTTTTGGATATGTGTGGAACCAGACAGGAGGGACTTTCATAAGTTATGGCAAGTATGTTGATCTGATTAGAGACAGGATGCATCATGCTCATCAAGTTGCCAGAAAACATTTACAGTCTGCAGCGAGACACCAGAAAGAATTATATGATGCCAAGGTGTCCCAGTATACTTACCAGCCAGGAGATTTAGTGTGGTTAATGGCAGGAAGTAGGAAGACAGATGTGTCCCCAAAGTTGCAGAACATGTATGATGGACCATATGTCGTCAAACGCAAAATAAGTTGTTTAAATTACCTGATACAACTAGATCCATATGGGGGAGAAAAACTTGTTCATCACAACAAACTGAAGAAATATGCAGGTGAAAACCCCCCGAGATGGACAATGAAGGCTTCCAAAATAGCGGTCCTGGATTCAAGAAATGAGAAAGAACATTAGTCGTTAAAAACACAGTTCATAAGTATTGACAGAGCCGATTGTGAAGTAGCAGTATGATGTCAAGTTCAAAGATTTAGTGCAAGACAGGGTTGGAAAACAATAATAATAGTGATTACATTGTTAAGGTCAAAAATAAATAATAATAAAAAAAAAATTGTCACAGACAGCATATTAAATTGACAGCATAGCAGATTTTTTTTTTAAATAGAACGAAGAAAAAAAAGGGCCTCTTGATTTGTATGATGAAATGTGTATCTTGCAGAAATAGTTTCCTTTGTCGACAAATGGCTGCAAGGAGTATAAAGATAAGGGAATATACCCACACAAGAGGACGTGCATATCAGTGCTTAAGATGTAGAGGGTTTGGGAAAGAAGTGGTCGGAGAAAAGGGACGGATTGTTGCCCATTTCTACAAACACCATGTGTCATTGGATAAAGTTCCATACTACTGCAATTTGTGTAACTTTCGGTGCACTCAGCAGAGAGACCTAGAGCGTCATGTCAGACACTATCCAGACCATAAAGTGGCTGTGCAAAAATTAGTGGAAAGGGGGCAAAGTGTTGGCCAAACACATGAGGAGTCTAGTCTGATAGAAAACACACAGCCTTACCAGTGGACCGAGGAAGATATCTTAATATTAAACAAAGAAGAGTCAGAACTGGTGTGGAGAGAGAGGTCAGGATGCAGAATGAAGATGGAGGGTGGGTCACCAGTGATTGTGCAGCCTAACCTGACAGTGATAGGTTCAGCTACCAGTAAAGCTTTGGCAGCCACTTCAGCACCAGCAGTTCCCTGCAAACCTCTGACAACCATAGTGCCAACTGCTAATGTTTCACAAAATCATGGGTTTATACAAATGTCGACATCAGCAAACTTAAATGCTCAAGCCTCAACAACCAGTACCCGTAGTGACGGACCAACATCTGTTATGCAAGCCTCTGTGGAGTCTGAAGATATTCTTAATAACCTGCTGAACTATGAGGATGACCCCTTTCTATCCGAATTCCCCACCCGGGAGGTAGAAATGCCATAAAATATACAAGAAACACCAAAGCTATATTAGTGAGCCAACATCTAACGGTGGTGTCATACCATCTCCTGTTAGGCAGCCAATGACAAAAAGTGACTATGTGAAATCACCCAAGAGCATGTCAAGTTCTGCCTCATCTACTTGTAGCTGTTGTGAAGAACACAAACAAGACAGCCAGAGGATGGTGGAAAAGTTTACAGTTGCAGTGGATGCCATGAACCGCTCAATAAGTCTAGCTTCCCAGGCTGTCAGAGGGACTCTGGATGTTTCATTAGATGCCCTGAGCAATGTGACAAAAGCCTTACAAGAACAAGCAGTGGCTATTCAACAATATCAAAAAATTACCAACGACCTAATAAAATCCATCAATGTACGTACCCTCACAGATTCAGCTGAATTTATTGGAAACCAGCCAGTCTTGAAGGAGGATAAGGGAAGGAATGAAGAGAGAACTGATAACAAGGAGAACAAGAAGAGTGACAGAAGGAGAGAGAACAGCAGGGAAAAGAAACATCTTAGACAAGAACGCAGGCATCACCCATATTAGGGCACTATGATACTTATTTTAATTTGTAATCTATGCTGTAATATTTTAATGGCTGCCTTGCAATTAGGACATTTTGTTTGGATGATATGTGACCCTTTTGGCACTGAAGTTGATTATTCTCATTATGTTATTAGCTTTTAAAGGTCCACAACTAAAATAGCAAAAGTCCAAAGCACATACCCACGCAAATTGGGTTCTATGAAAATAAAAATTAAAAAAAAAATAATTTTTTTTTTACCTTGATTATTGGATGTCCATAGTCTTATGACTTCATTATAACCTTTTCTGGTCTCACCCCACTGATAATGCATTATCTGTTGAAATGTAAAACTTCATGCCACACACAATTATTTTGGTCAGTATAGTCATCCAACAAATGTGTTTCAGATAAACTATACAGATAAATCTATTAGGTTTTTTTAAAAAAAAAAAATAATAAATAAATAAAATAAAATTTCTTTCTCTGAAAATTTCAAGTACTATTGTACAGTATCATGTAAATTACAAATGCAACTTGTACTGTGGGCTCCTAACAATTAATTTTGTTCTTCTAGTCATTTATTTCATTCAATTGGCTTATACTGGCATATTGTTTTGTAAACTATGCTGACATTTGATTTTAAATGTCATGCATCATAAATGATTTGACCCCCTACTCGTATACATATTCAACTCTTCCAGATTTTCTTACCAGTAGACATCAGGATAGTAAACACGAGTTTTATTTTTACACACATGCTGTATAAGGGACAGTTGAGCACATTAAAATAAATTATCTTATACAAATGTAAAATATGCTTATTTCTTCTGCAATGTAAAATGGATTCATATGATCACAATAGGTATGCCTGTTTGTTTCTTGTAACAGTTATATGATGTTCAGTATCAAATATTTAATAGTTCATTTTAGTATTGTCACATATAATTCACGTTTTTGAATTTTCTTACTATGCAATGTATACTTTATGATGGTTAGAATTTGGAAAAAAAAACAAAAAAACAACAACCTTGTACCTAGAAGTGCTGTCAAGCTAAATTAGTGTATCAGTGTTCTTAAACATTCATTGTTAACATTAGTACTTGTGCTTGCAACCTGTAGCATTTGTAGGCTTCGAGTTTAAGGCGTTTATAACTACTAATAATATTAATGTTGAATTACAATATATATTGTTCATAGTTAACTTCAGTGATTTACTTCCAAATTCTTGTTCAAGTTAAAGATAGTATGATGTGTAATTAATAACAATTACTTTTCAATTGATCATGCCATTACTACAGTACTTTCCATAAAATTTACAGCATCAGTTTTGTGTATGTAAGTGCATTCAGTGTAAATTTTAGGAGTGTTGTGAGGACACTAACACTCTTGGCAGAGGGTAATGTAATAACCTGCATTTAGAGAGTGAGGTTTGCATGTTTGTATACAACCAATCCCATACAAGGCACGAATTCAGTCTCGAATTATTTTTTTTAGCGCATTACCAGTGATGATTTGACATTAATATTTTCTAGGATCATCTGTTTAGTCTTACTTCGTCGATTAACTGTTAGCTTATTATCTCTGTTTTGAGTTAGCGGAAATAGGGAGTACCTATGCCGACGACTGGCATCGTTGATAATTTGATTAATGACTATTTCTAGATAACCGTTTAAGACTGTACAGTACATACTCAATATGTTTATAGCACCTGATGTTTCATTTGTATACATCATCGCATTTAAGTTTGTTTTTTTTTTTCCTTTCCTCTTCCTTATTTGTTTGGTACATACACATGTTGACTGCCCTGTCATGCGGTCTACCTCGGTAATATTGTAGTGTTTTTAAGGTGGCGCTCTACAGTTTCGTATTTAGCATAGGGTTAAAATTTTAAAGAAAAAGAGTTTCCCCGGGTTGCCTCACTAGTTATACTGGTTATTTAAGAGAGACTTTGTATATCTTAGGTGTTGTTCAAAGAACATTTAATTCCCTTTATTTTGATGTATGATTGATGGGTGTAATATGGGTTAGAGAATATACAGCTTGGCCTTACTCCAGATGTGCATATTTCAAAAACGTGCTAGCTCAACTTGCTCATTTTCACTTCTCGAACTTCAGAGGTAAATTGTAAAAAAAAGAGCCAATAACTTTTTTTACATTTTATGTATTTGGTAATTCAGTCATTGCACTTTTAGAAGCTGGTATTATCTAGTTTGGCAAAATTCATTTTCCATATTTTGATAGCTGCCAAGAATAGTGTACTTTAGACAAATTTAGGTCGATTTTTGGAGCACAAGGAAGCAGCCATTTTAGTTAGCAGTATCCCAAGATCATTTAAAATTTCCAAAAGTACAATATCCAAAGAAATTTCATTCACATTACATGAAAGTAGTATATAGGTATGCCAATATTCTCTTCACTGTGCATGTTTAAAATGCAAACAACTTCACCTTACATACATCACTCTCTCAAAAGTACATAATAACTGGTGAGCGCCACCATAACAGTTTCCGAACCATTGCTATCGGCAACAGCTAAACACGGTAGGTGCCGCGAATTACGAAACTGATATATTTTGTTTTATTCTTTTCTTGGGGTAATACAATCGCATGTAATAACGTGTAAAATACCAAATTGGTAATTTCTAGGAATGATCATTGTGAAGATTAACTAAATATACACATGCAATATTAGTTCATGCTTGTTTGAATAAACCCCAAAAATTGTGGGTTTTAGAACTGTGGGTTTTGTGGGCATTGTGGGTTTAGAACTGTGGGCTTTGTGGGCGTCGTGGGTTTTAAAACTGTGGGTTTGTGGGCGCTGTGGGTTTTGTCAGGAGTATATAAGGCTTTGTGGGCTGCTTGTGGGTTCAGTCAGTCAGTTAGCAGCAATCAACTAGGTACATCACAGTTATTGTGAGTTTTATTTATTTTTTTATTTTTTTGTTTTGTTTTGTTTAGTTTATTATAGTTATGTAACTTTAGGCAATATTTTGGACAGTAATTTTTGTTAAAGTTTATTTAAGCACAAAGCAATATTTATTTAAGAAATTTATTTATTTTATTTTTAATTCCTTCCCTCCAAATTTTATGCATTCTAGTCATATGATTTATTTTTATAAGCAAACAAGATGTTGTTTAATCATTTTTATTTATACCTCAGTTATATGGTCAAGTGAGTGTTGTCCTCACAGACCAATACTTTTATTTATTTATTTCCTTTTATTTACTTGATTAGTTTTATGAAGCTAAAGACTTACAGAGAAGTTTCTCTACAAATATATCATTCCTTTTCTTAAATTAAAGGTCCAACAATGTTCTTAGGGAAATAGAATGTCTTTGTCATTGTGAGTGTTTTCCTCACCAACTTGACATTCTAAATTCAATTCAACAATACTTGATTAATCTAGCAATTGATAAAAAAAACATAATTTATTTAAATTTCTTTATCTTTAATTTACTAGTGGTCTAAGTCTGTGAGTGTTTTCCTCACCAACTTGACATTCTAAATTCAGTTACACAATATGTGAACAATTTAACAGTCTATCAAACATAATTTAGTTAGATTTCTATTTTAATTTTATAATTTATTAGTTGTCTAAGTCATTGTGAGTGTTTTCCTCACCGACTTGACAGCCAATTTACTTTCATCTATATTAATTCACCGCAAATAAGTAATATGCTGTATTTGAAGTGTGAAGTCATGCAAGTGTTTTCCTTGCAGATTTTGCATTTCATATATTACAGTCAAGTCATATTTTCTCTTCTGTAGTAAACTTCATTGCAATTAAATCCAAATATTGCAACTCTTATATAATTTTCATTCATCAAAAGAAGTAATAATGTAATGAACTAATAGTATAGTGCTAATGTGTACCCTGTGAAATTATCATATACTGTACCTCAAGACAATGATAATATTTTGGCTTAGTACACAAAACAACAAGACTGTCATGCTTGTGGACTGACTTTATTGAATGTTTTTTAATAAATGGATCAGCATATTATGTTATGGTTGAAAAGAAATCAAGAGTTCGAGTTCACTCCATTTTCCCCTCCTTAGTCAGCTGTTTAAAAGCATACTCATCCCTGGTGCTGTACTCCAGTGTAGTATTCTCAGGACCTAGCTTGGCCGTTACAATACCATTATATACGTCACATTTTTGCATAAAAGCCGAGTATAGTACTAACTTCAGGTCTCTCCTCATCTTTAACATCCTTACATTTCCCAAGGTTTGGAAAACCGGCATCTATCTTATATCACAACTGGTTTGCCGAATCAAAAAACCCTAATAAAATTAAGGAACAACTTATAAAAAATTTGATTCATGCAGCCAGCCCTACAAAAACACAAAACTGTGTACATAACAAATAGCAGAAGCATATAGCAAACACTGAGCAAAAAAGACCATTGGCAAGGATCACAGAATTTAAGTAAACTCCGGATCCAGCCTGGGGTAAGGAGTCTTTTTCAAACTAGAATAGGAATTGTGTAGAAACCCTAATTCAAAATTTAAAAAATAAAATTAAATTTCTTACAAATAATACAAATAGCACACACGCCTTAAAAAAAACAATGACATATAAAAACCTTTAAACTTTCGGAACTGGAGGGTCCCTCAGATGATGACCAATAAACTTACATTTATCATCATCATCATCATCATCATCATCATTCTTCTTCTTCTTGTTGTTATTATAATTACTATGATTATTGTTATTGTTATTATTATTATTATTATTATTATTATTATTATTATTTTAAAGTGAGAAGAGGACTTTTTTTCGGCAGAAGTATCCAGCTTTATTACATCTTATAGAAGGACAGTTTTCAGTATGAGGTTAACGATTCGCAGAATAATTATTACAGTCCTCGCCTCTTTGGGAATCTTGCTACTTTTAATAAATACGAATGAAAAATTCAAAATTTTGAAAACCTTTCCTTTCGGATACG
Organism: Potamilus streckersoni; assembly: GCA_016746295.1. NCBI lineage: Eukaryota > Metazoa > Mollusca > Bivalvia > Unionida > Unionidae > Potamilus > Potamilus streckersoni. The sequence continues at coordinate 2,595,797 of JAEAOA010001954.1, forward strand.
ATTTCAGTCCGTTCAACACGAGCAACCTCCATTTGCCTATTTCTCATTTCCAATCAAAGAGACATTTTCATGAATACCAAAATATCTATTTCAACGAGGAATTCAAAGTTGACAAAGGTTTCATCGCAAAATGGTCACAAGATGGACACATTCATGAAATATGCGACGGAAACTTAAAATCTTTTGGGTGGAAATTTGCACGGCTGCATAATGTCGTAATGGATGCCAGGGAATTTCATTCATCCCCTGTAAGAGGAGGTAGAAGTTTATACGATCATATTACGAGCGGGGATGTTAAAATCAACACATACTGGAATTTGAAACCAGAATTTTGGAAACTTTATTGCCGGAAAAAAGAGACCCTTTCATTAGACTCTGAAATCTTAAAAAGTATGCCATTTGCAAAAGCTCTGAGCATCGAAACTTTATCAAAGTCAGAAGTCCAAGTGATTTTGAATGACAACGAAACATTGATCTATTCATATAAAAATGTTGACATTCCAGCAGGTAAAAGAGAATATGTTACTAAAAAGGAAAATATTACGGTAGTGCCCGGGTTCACTATAGCTATTTTTAGAGACGATTATTGGAACCTACACCAGTACACAATGCACTGTTTTCATATTTTCCTTATGATGATGTATTACAAAAAGACACCAGAGCAGACGACATTACTGGTAGTGGACGGGCACCCGATCATATACAATTATGAAATGACTTGGAAAAAACTTGTCGGCTCAGTTGTGAGAGCGGCTGAATTTGATAATCGAGTCTTGTTTAAGGACCTAGTCTGGAGTATTGCAGAACGATATAGTCCCCTTTATCAGTACGACGAAGAAAAAGAATACTTTTTAGAGGAGTATAGGAACTTTTATCTTCAACAGCATGGACTGAACATCACATCATATTTAGATTGTAGAAAAGTGAAAATAACGGTTATCCTTCGGCGAGATTACGTCTGTCGATTAGGAGACATTAGTGGACATGCAGAAAGAAAGATTTTTAATGAGGGAGAAGTTTTGTATGCACTCAGACATAATTTTCCTGACGCTATAGTAAAAGGTCGACTGTTTGACTCGATGCCGATGGAAGACCAGTTGGCTTGGATTCGAAACACTGATATTTTAATTGGAATGCACGGGGCAGGGATGACTCACTCAATATACCTCCCCAATCACGCTGCTATGTTTGAGATGTTTCCATTGGACTTCAAAAATGGAAGGCCATGGTACTGTGTATATGAATCCGTTGCTCGATGGAGGGAGCTAAAATATCTATCTTGGACAAACAATGATCCGAAAATTGAGATTGATGGTGGATACATTAACATTCCTATCGATGTTCTCGTTGCAAATGTTAAAATCCTCCACGATAATATATGCAAATCACATTGAAATTAAACAAGCAATACTAGTGTATTCGATTCAGGATCAGGTTTGATGAAATTTTATCTTGAACTTGAACCTTATATTGCAAATTGTGATTTTGACAGATGTAAAGAAAGAATGAATGTTATTAAGGGAGGAAAAGAATATATATATATATATATATATATATATATATATATATATATATATATATATATATATATATATATATATATATACAAACACTATTTAATTTATATAAACACGATTTAGTTTATTTAAATTCATCAGTCAATGCATTAGTCTGAGCAATTTTTCTAGATAACTCAGATTTTACTGGTCTACAATATTTTAGAAGTTGTCTGCTTCAGCGAGAAAATGTGATATTTATTATGGCTTTGGATGTGCTGAATTCAAATATGACAATTACAACAACTGATTGGCAGCTATTTTCAAGATATTTAAGTTTTCCCATTTTAGGTCCGTATATATTGTGTAGATCGTAGAGTTTTAATTATAGTAGATGAAACAATTTACTCTTTAAATGTGTCACTTAATTTCATTTTTTAACAATTCAGGGCGCAATTAATTGTTGTAAATGTATCTGTATACTTGTATATAAGATATATATGTTATTTTATATTTACAATGTTTTACTCTATATCTGTATTTTAATTTAGATGTATGGACTATGCAGTCTGAAATAAAGAATTCTTATCTTATCTTAAATTGCAAACCTAAGTCTTTTTGTGTTTATGCTTCCTTTACATGATCATATTTCACCTGTCATGTTTATGTAAACCTATAAAACAGGGCAAAAAAGTTAAATAAACAAAATGTATTATGAAACAAATGGGGAAAATCTATAATGTAGCAGCAAGGAGGGCAAATCGTACAACTTTCTGGGGAAGGTGATTTTTGAAATTTAAAGCTTCCTACAAAAATGAAAATACAAGATTAATAACGTCAAACTGAAGCCTTTAACCGACCGAAACTTCTCAAATTGGGTTAGCTCATTCTGTTACTTACTTTTGACGCTTGTGTTTTCATTTTATGTTGCATGTTACTTTACCCGTCGGACACTCACTCTTTGTCGTCGCTCTCCCTCCTCCTGCGTTTCTCAATCAAAATTTGTATCGAGACCTACACAATACCTCGACCAAGGATTATACATGTTTATCGAGATAAATCCGTGTGGGGTAGGTATCTTGCGAGTGCAAGAAAAAGTTTTTAAACTTAATCACATCCATATCACCTGAACACTAAGTCTGATGAGTGTTTTGCAGAGTGTATGCATTGACTCCATTAAACACACCTGAAAGATTACAATTGTCTCTGATTTCTTTTTGGTATTTGTATATATCGCTGAGCAATACAAATTACATCAGTATTTGTCTCGGGAAAATATCCGAGCTGGATTTGATTGTTTGTCCAGCATCATATCATCGTATGCTACGAGATTATTACGTCCATCGCAATCATCCACAGATGGAGCTTCATCAATATCGGTGATAAAATCAATAATATCATTATTATCTTCATCTTCATCCAACGGCTTCTCGTTCTCATTAACATCTTTAGGCACATCGTACCATCGATGATTATCTTTAGATGGTGCCACTAAATACAACTTATCCCACTTGAGCCGTCTCATTATCAAATTAAGGAAAAATGTGTCTTACCTAACCCAAATGGACCTATGAAAATTGTTTTGATAGAATTTGGTAGCGCTGCATGATGTTTGACTGACTCTTGCTTTTGTGTCGCTGAGAAATCGATAACATCTATGTTATACAAATGTAAAACATAATAAATATGATTTAATATTGCATTCGATGTAGAGCACCCACCCCCACAAATGGATTAACATCAGTAATAACAAAAAATGAAAAACGTTCGCTTACAGGCAAGTGTGTAAATGTGGTACAAGCAAATACAGATTTTGTCTCGTTCTACGACAGGCGATAATATCGCTGCTTCACTGGGAAAATTACCAAGGACACCATGATCTAAATACCAAGGAGAAATATATCTTCCTGAATATAATTATAGTGGTCCTGTAACCGGACTTGATATATGACTTGACGAAGGAGACCAACCAAGACATGGAGAGTATCCAATAAATGCGATATTGATCAAGCGTGCCATAATCATGATGTTGAGTATAAAAATAAAGATTTAAGTAACGACATATTGCAGATGTGAAGCTGATTCAGTCGTTAAATTCTATAACAAATAAACCTCCCAGAGAATAACTTGCTAGCTTCCTAGTAATATCCGAGATGAAAGGTAAACTAGCGGTAGGGGGCCGGTAATTAGTCATTTGGAATTGTTATAATCAATTCGATTTATTATAGCCCATGGGGATATTGTAGGGGTATAGCACCGATTAGTAAACTTGCTGATGCATCAAATGTCACACGTCCTGTAGCTACAAATTGGTAAGCATGACAGGCAATATGGCAAATTATCTAATTTTGTAAGCACATTTTGATGTCAGTGCTCCCAATGAAGTTCATCCGGCAGATATTTTGTTTTTACCTCACCATACTATTAAAACCGGTAGACGTCAATCACGCACATACAAATACGCATTAACTGTCGTTGATGTTGCAAGTAGATGTAAGGAAGCAACCACTATCAACAAAAACATCAGCTAAAGTTGTATCAGCTTGTGAAGGAATTTATCGACGAGGACACTTGCGATGGCCACAGCTACTACAAGTTGATTCTAGCAAGGAATGTCTAAGGCAGTATCACTTCTGATGACAAAATAACATAACGTCTAACTTAGACGAGGACAAACACCGAAATTCATCGCGATCAGGCAATCGTTGAACGATTTGATCGAACACTTGCTGAGCGGTTATTTGGATGTCAGTATGTGCAGGAAATATCCCTAAATAAATTTTAGAAAGAGAAAAGATCTAGTCAATGGGTTGCAAGATTACCAAATGTGATAGTTGCGTTAAATAATGAGATTATCATTACCATCGCAAAAAAACACATACCAGTACAACGACCTGACTCTTCCTCAAAACAACCAGAATTAGGTAATGTGAAAAATTAGTATAGTAGGATAGTTATATGAATCTGGTGAACTTGATGGTGGCAAAAAAGAGCAAATAATCCTATTTGGAGTGTGACCACATATATAATTGCCAGCGTGGTATGATCCACGGTTAGACCTGCAATCTAGAGACTAGATTCAATTGCTCCTCAACGAGGATTTGTACGCGAACAATTACAAATAAATTAATGAATACATACAATTACCACCGCCTTCACTTCTGTAAAAGCAGAACACTAGCACCCCTACGTCGATTATATTCAAGACAGGTCAACATCACATTTTCTCGTGTGTGACAGAGATTACAATTAATTCTGTCTACGGTAAACTGTCTTGGATAATTATTCGATTACTGTCACAACATGACTGTGTTTCATCTCTCAAAATTTGTATTCTGTCGTTGCTTAAGCGTCATGATAATTGAATATCATTACAATTGCTATCCGCAGTTTCCTGAGTATTTGTGCAGTCTATGATAACCCTCCGTAGCTGAAACAATTTTCTGACTCTCGACACTGCTAAATTCCAACTTATTAATGGTGTATTCTAACAGGATCACGTTTGATACCGATAATTCAGATGTCATATGTCGCCATGTTAAATGTTATTCTACAAATATATTGTCGTGCAATGTCGAGATTATTTATATTTGTTGATACTCGCTTATCATTCAGTGTAGCATTGACAACACCTTCGGTGTTGCGTATAATTCTGAATGCTGACCACACACGAGCTGCACCATCGTCGCGAAATTCTCTCGGCTTCGCGTATAAGATTGACTTGAGTCTTATTCGTTAAATCAACCAAAGCTCGTCTTGGTAATTCACGGGTTATTCTTTAAAAATCAAATCAGATTTTATTTAAATTCATCAGTCAATGCATTAGTCTGAGCAATTTTTCTAGATAACTATGATTTCGCTGGTCTACAATATTTTAGAAGTTGTCTGCTTCAGCGAGAAAATGTGATATTTATTATGGATTTCTTTAATCTGTTTTTAGAGGGTTTAATCGCAGATAATCTCGCAAATTCTTCCGTATTATAATTAACGCAAATATGTATTAGATTGAATAAATACAGGTGGCTAATGATTGGTTCTTCTTGTAACAGGGTGTGCATAAATGAATTCTGTTGTCATCAAGTGCACAATGTTCTTCAAGTAAATGTATGGCAAAAACCGTGCTTGAAGTCTGGTGTTGGGATTAGAAGAGAAACGAAGCTATGTGTAAAATGCTGTGATACAAAATACAGAGCTGAAACGATACATACATACATACATACATACATACATACATACATACATACATACATACATACATACATACATACATACATACATACATACATCTAGTAAACTTAATAAAACACTGCCTGCGTTATATAAAATAACATCACAATAACTAACTCTGCTACACATACATACATGCATGCATGCATGCATACATGCACGCACGCACACACACACACACACACACACACACACACACATACATACATACATACATACATACATACATACATACATACATACATACATACATACATACATACATACATCTAGTAAACTTTATAAAACACTGCCTGCGTTGTATAAAATAACATCACAATAACTAACTCTGCGACACAAAATACGTATAACAACTCTGTCGTTAAGATCACAAGAGATGTATTTTTCTGTCTCAAATCTATCAACAAATCATATGAAAATGAAAACTCCGTGAGCTAACATATGAGAGGCTGAGCTTGATTCGATAACCCGTTTGAGCCCAAATCATACCCACCGTCCGTTTTATACTTGATTTTTAGTAAATAGAGTAATCCCGGGCGACAGTTTGTCACCTGCGCTAAACTCACTGACCTATTTTCAACCAATATGGCAACCGCAGAAGAAAACCCATGCGTATCCAGTTATTGTACCATATTTTCCCCAAGAAAGGACTTGACAGACATAAAATTTCTACAGAATCTTTTATATGGTAGCTTTTACAATTCACGTGGGATTTAGGATTATTGAAACTTTACAAAGATGGAGATTTAAGAGCACCACAATGGTTATGTTTCAAATGATTGTTAAAAATTACAATAAAACACCAGCAATCATTGCCGGTGTTTTATTGTATTTTTTTGTTGGTAACAATGATGCTCAATCTAGCACTAAATTGATCCATTCTCTTCCACACGTTTTACACAGAAAATGACTATGAAAATGGATCTTTTCCTTCACACATTTCACCCAGCATTTATTCCCGTGGTTATAGCAGGGTTCAAGGAGTCGTTGGCAAGAAAAAGAGAATGAACTAAAGGGAGGGTACTGTTACAACTTTGTATCTCAAGCACGACAAAAAATTATTACTCATATTTTTAACATACACAAAACCTATTATTTCCATTATTTTAATTGAAAAAAAAAACTGATTTAAAAATTTAATCCCGATATAAAAATAATCCCAGCCAAATCCCCTTTAATTATATGGCCCCAATCTTATTTTAAACATGTAGATGGATTCTGGTTGGCTGGAAAGTATGGTATCCTCGAATTTTTACACCTTCTCACCTTACAGTTCATGCTTAATTAATACATTAATGTAATGCATGAAATTTTAATAAATATAAAAAGGCTCCCGTGTGTCAGTTATGTCTCTTGTCCACTCTCCCCCTACTTTTATGATGCGGCTATCTTTAGATAACATTTTGAAAATACTACTTAGATTTAAGTATAAAACAATATTGGTATCATCAACAATATCATCAACAAATTGTTAAAGGGAAAATCAACATGGTCAAAGAATATTTATATTGCATTCAGAAACATAGCATCCACTCAAAATACGCCAATAATTGCTCCTCTCTGCTTTCAACAATATTACTTTACCAATATAACAGAAACAGCCTCATGATGACATTTTTTTATTTAATTAATATAAAACACTCACAAATTATTTAAGTAATTAAATAATTTGCCAATTAATCCATATATACTTTTTAGTTACTGAAACCAACAGGTAGTTGTGCATACATGTATATGGAGATTTATAAATGCACAAATAATGTGGAAAATTTATGACATTTTTAATTAAGTATAGCTAGCTACCCACTACTACTGTGACAGAAGCTTATTTATAGCTGATTTTGAAATGACTGAACTTGAATACAGATATCATTATTTCAACCATTATTATTTATTGCAGACAGAGAAGCCTTCAACCAATTTGTGTTTGCTCTGTTCTTGTTAATCAGTCAGCCAGAGAAGAGGTAGATGAAGAAAATAACAACTCTGGCTCAGATCATCAACGTGCTTTATGTTTCAACCAAAACTTAGCAATATTTGAAATGATATAACTTCCCATGAAACAAAGCATCTGAAGGTTTGGTGATCAGGCCGAATATAGGCTTTCTCTTAATTTTAGCTATTTATACATTGCTAAAATTCAATTTTTACAATAAGCATATTCCATCCTGGGCAAAAGAATTCAAATGCACAGAATACTTACTCTACATGAATAAATGAATTTATATTCCTTTGCAGAGATGTACATTGTTTTATTCCCAAATTAATTTTTGCATTGTTTGCTAATGGCATGGTTTGACCGCTGGCACTGTATACCAATGATTGTCCTGAAGTGAAGCTAAATGACTACACACACACACACATACATACATACATACATACATACATACATACATACATACATACATACATACATACATACATACATACATACATACATACATACATACATACATACATACATACATACATACATACATACATACATATACACACACACACACACATACATACATACATACATACATACATACATACATACATACATACATACATACATACATACATACATACATACATACATACATACATACATACATACATACATACATACATACATACATACATAAGTACGTGCATACGTTCGTACGTACATAAATGCATGCAAACATAAGTATACACGTGCATAAATAACTAAATACATACATACATACATACATACATACATACATACATACATACATACATACATACATACATACATACATACATACATACATACATACATACATACATACATACATACATACATACATACATACGCATGTATATACGTTTTAATTTCCATCGTAACTGCAAAATTGGGTGCTGAACTGAGTTTCCAAGCGGACTTAAACATTACTTTTTTTTAAACACATTATTTCTGTTTAAGTAAGCTGTAGTTAACATCTGTATTTAACTTCACGAATTACAGACTTTGATGGGGTAGGTGTGCCTTTGAAAAAATGGTTAAAGGAATTCGGTGTTAAAATAACTCATTAATCTTTCAGTTTGAAACTTTGTTCTGTATTGTTAAATTTAGTTTTCAATTATTTTGTTTGTTTTAACAAGTTATTTTCAGTTTCACGTTGTTTGTTATAGTTATCAATTCAGACAGCTGTCGCCATTTATAATGCACGCATTTGGATAATGCAAAGTTTAGGTTACTTGTACGTACCTTCACTTTTTGTTAAACCTAAATGGCACATATAATTTTAATTTTTAGTCATCAGAATTCTCTTTTGTTGTCCCATCGCAGTTGTGTTTGAAGGTCTACATATATTTGGTATAGATTGGAGACAAGGGTCGTCTGAGACATCAATAGCATCGTCATCAATTCGCTGTCCTGGGTCTTCAAAGTGAGGATATAGTATGTAGTACCCATATAGCCATTATTTTCTTGTTCAGTTCAGCGATATCTTTAATGTCTACGCCCATCTTTAGTCTCCGAAACCGTTGTTTAAAAATACCACATGAAGGCTCACTTGTCTTCTAAATGATAGTACTTTGTTGAATTAACGTTGCTGTTGTGTAAGATGACTATTGGCTCTATAGTGTGTTAAAATCCATGGCAGACATGGGTATGCAGCATCAACTGTATCACGGTTTTTCCCAAAATTGCATTTTTACCACACAGTGCTTCAAAGTTCAGAGTTCAGATCTCCGAACGACATTGGCATCATGCATTTTGCCTGGACATCCAAAACAAACATCAATTAAAGTTAGGTTAGGCTTACAGACAGTCCACAAGAACATCAGAACGAAACTTTTTCCTGTTGAAATATGATTAGATGATTCAAGTTGAGTTACAGTGGCGATGTCGGAGCTCCTACAATTCCAGGAAAGTTCTGTGCTTTCATGTTATTAAATTCATTAGTCACATTATTCAGTTCCTGTGGAGAGGGCCACCTAATTGTTGTAGCTAGGAGTCTATTAAAAATAGTCTAGGTGACGTATCTACCTGCTGTTATCACACTATATTCCGTTAAATTAAAAAGCTGTCTAATGTTTAGTAATGTATCTGTGGATCCAAAATATTTCAATAATTCCGCTATATTCTCTTCTGGCTGCACTGGTTGACTACCACCAAAATGTGGAGTATGTTTTAAATCATTTTTAGAGTATCAATGAGGAAAAGCTAAAACATTCCTAGTTGCACTTAAAGTTCTCCTAATCTGCCGATCTGAGAATAAAGCCAATGTGAGTGAACACAAGTTCTCAATTTTTATCATCTCTTCTTTCAACCTGGAAAAGGAGGATATACAAATCTAATTAATACTTTACTTTTTACAGAATGGGGAACTGCTACAATATGAGTTATGTTCATTCTAGCTTTCTGAATTTGCCATTTTCGTCTAAACCTCCTTAAACATACATCAAACTTTCCTTACTATTCTGTAAAGATAGCTTGCATCGAAAATTCTAACTATGTAAAGCTCTATTTTGTCAAAGTAAAATTTCTCCCAAACAATCAATTAACACAACAGTCATTGGTGGATTGCATTGATCAATCATGTAGATGTTGCAGAAAGTGGATAACTTTTCAACTTTGAACCTTGGGTAGGTCAGTGGAGGCTTTAATTATCTCTTACCTGGTAGACCAACAACTTGTCTTGATGCTTACCTGGTAGACCAACAAATTGTCTTGATACTTACCTGGTAGACCAAAAAATTGTCTTGATGCTTACCTGGTAGACCAACAAATTGTCTTGATGCTTACCTGGTAGACCAACAGATTGTCTTGATGCTTACCTGGTAGACCAACAACTTGTCTTGATGCTTACCTGGTAGACCAACAAATTGTCTTGATGCTTACCTGGTAGACAAACAACTTGTCCTGATGCTTACCTGGTAGACCAACAAATTGTCTTGATACTTACCTGGTAGACCAACAAATTGTCTTAATGCTTACCTGGTAGACCAACAAATTGTTATCTGCATTTATTTTTCTCACATTACTGGTGGTGAACACTAGTAATGTGAAAATAAAACTCTGAGAATAACTTGTTGGTCTAATGACTTTGGTTAACAAAAAATGAAAATTAAATGAAAACCAAAAAAAATTGTTGTGGTCGACTACTACTGATGATTTCTTAACTACAACCAACATTTAATATATACTTGACGGAAGACACAGTAATTATCAGAACAGACCAACACGTAGATCTGTTTTTTTCTGCAATTGCTAGTAGAGGCAATGTCAGAAAAAGATCGGAGATCTACTTGGTGGTCTAGAATGAGAAGAAATGTACAAGAGGCATGGATGATATCGAAGATAACACATAAAAAACAGGAATTGCTCTTTAAAACTAATATTACTCAAACAAAATATGGGTAATATTTCCAATGAAATTCTAACTGATCATTGTGGACCTTGAGACAATGTACTCCGTGACCCTACAACATCATACCATATTAAAAAAGTTTAGAATATCGATAGACACAGATTATTTTGTTGCAATATTTGCCAACTTAAAAAAAAACAATTTTCGATTCACAATATTTTGACCTTTGCACCATCTAACCTTAAAATTTAAACACAAATGAAAGACAAAGGCATGGAATGTTGTCACACTGTTAGATTAAGACAATTTCACGAAATAAATATTTTTAAAATGTTGAACTAAGATGAATTGTTTCAAGAGCAAAATTGCAGCAATTTTTTTTGTTCCCGAGAAATTAAAGAACAAGAGAAAGAAACAGGCAAACAGAAGGAGAAAAATAGTTTAACTTCCACGCATTTAGATTTTTATGTCTGTATTTTGTTATATCAAACATAAAAAGCAAAAATATAGAGAAAACAAACTTGAAAAAAGCAGGAAATTCTTTTTCGAAACATTGTCTGTCCGAATGCAATAAAACTACTCCAAAACGTTATTGGAGTATAATCAAATTTGTTACTTACTTAATAAATATTCTTGCTCGATTTTCACTATTGATGATCATGAAAGATATTTGCCTTACTTGGGAATAAAACTCCAACGTAATGAATCAAATTCAGGTAACTGAAAGCGACATTATAGACACAATCATCGCTCTACAAAATATTAAAGATTCTGGTCCTGATCATATTAGATGTTACTTAATGAAACGAAATTTTCAATTAGCAAACCACTATCACTGCTTTTAATGTCATTAAATTTACGACAATTTCCAAATAAACGGAAAATGTTGTCAGTATTCAAGAAATATGACAGATCTATTCCGTCAAAATGCAGGCCCTTGTTTAAATAACAGTAGCGAAATTTTCGAATCATTGGTTTACAAATTGATGTATAATTATTTCTATGAAATGTATATTTAAATATGCTCTTAAAAATTATCGGATAAGCAAATCCTTGGCTTATTAATTTTAATAAGGCATGAAATTTTAAAAAAATATTAAAAGGCATCAGAATAAAAAATTTGCTACACAAAAGTACATCGCAGAAATTTATCATAAACAAAAGGATTTAGCAACAACTTATTACGTTTTGTTCCATTATGACTACAATTAAACCCGTATATACTGGACCACACCAAGCATTTTCCCTCTGCTCATAACATTATTTCATCCCTCTCATATCTTTACATCCATGTACATCACCTGCATTTACTTCTTTCAGTAATATTGCCTGCATCCCCGTTAGTGAATCATATATGTTTTTAATGAAGAGGAACTTGTAAGTTGACAGATTTGCTTCCAATGTTTTCCACGTATACTTACATGTCACTTTGAAAAAACAACATGTTTCAATTAAATATATTGTCAAACAATTTTTTGATGGTGGGTGGGGTCTAAGAAAATATATTTTTAGGTTGATGATGAATATTGGTGTTTATAGGGTTGAAATGTGTGATTTTATTGATTATGCATTAGAACAGCAGATAAATATAAATACTGCACGACCGTATAACCACTGATCAAAAATCACTACAGCTATCTGTATTCTAATGCAGTGTAAAACGTTGACAAATATAGCTTGCCAATAGCACGAGATTAATTGGAAAGTCACGACGTCACAATAGTATGAAACATTATCAATGATGAAAACTATTATGTCTCACAAATCAGGAAGCAAGTTCATCTGCAGATACGTTAGATTGCAGCTTAGAATTCATCTTCATATCGCAAAAATGTACACACTTATTGTAGTAAAAAGAATGCGACAACTATATGAGTATGTGTGCGATGCTACCCTTTCTTGTGTGTGTGTGTGTGTGTGTGTGTGTGTGTGTGTGTGTGTGTGTGTGTGTGATGCTACCCTTCCTTCTTTAACTTTTTTGTTTATTCCAGCGGAGGTCTTGGAAAAATACTATTATTCCGAGCATAATTATGTTTAGATGGCTAGTCTTGGAGGAAGCACACTAGCGAAGATTGAAGTGTGTGAAATCAGGCTAGGCCACGTGTTTACATAAGCTGACGGAAGTCAAGCACCTGGATGTGCGTGTTAGTGTTGTCAGAGAAAATCATAAACTTGTATGCGACAATAATTGATGTGATAATAAATTTCCCGTCGCTTTAGTTGACTGCACGATTTCTGAGTTAATACCTTTCAAGAGATAATCTCAGTAGTTCATGTAGTGTCTGGAGCTGGTCTTCGCTGAAGTCGGAGGTGGAAGTACCTAATAAATAATGGACATATACTCATTAGCTTTAGCATTTTTCAACATTATAGATCGAACCAGGATTGGAAGACTTCTTATACAAGTCTGCTAACTACTAAGAACAACCAATATATTTATGTCCATAATAATCAAGCCAGTGAGATGCCTCTTTGATTTAATATTTTGAATATTTAATAACTTGACTATCAATAAAGTTTTGTCAGTGTCTATGTGGACACGAATATATAAACGATATTGTGTCATATTCATTATGCCTGACCTCTGTTTGTCCTCTTTATTTGCAGATATTGTCATCCTAAATCAGTCGACTTCTCGGGAAAGGATGACATCCGTCCATCATTAATTACATCAAAGAAATTCAATGACTAACCAATAATATTAGAAAGCTATGAATAATAGAGCCTGGACAGTGTCTGGAAGGCATAATAATGAATGTCATACTGCACAGAATCTATAATTTGTTTACTTACGCATATATAAGTACACACAAGTTCAGGGCTACCTTACGGTCACATATTCTACGTATTCCTGTAAAACGCGTGTAATGGAACAAGAGGTTCCAAAATTGATCAAGAGTTGAAGCATGCAACATGTTGCAGAATGAACTGGTTTTATCTTTATCATCTGACACCTAAAGTACCTTCAGAACCACACGAAATGATTTGGGATATATAGGCAATTAAAGAAATGTAACGCAAACGTTTTATCCCAGAGATTTTGAAACCAATTACACAGGCACAATGAAATGTGTCACTCATTAAATTGTCTTTGGTTCATAATGATTCATTCCATAATTAAGCAGAGTCTATAAAGGTTTAAGAAATATAAACAAATAAAACCTTTAACCAAAATTTTAATGCAAATTTAAATTACACTGGCTATGACTTTAATCTCAAAGGTTGTGAAATGCTGAATGAACGTCTTTACTTAATAACAATTCATCCCAGAAATCATCTAGGAATTATAAGCAAATGAATTTTGTTTTATATTTAATTTTTAAATGAAGCCATTCGCTTAAACATTATAGCACTGTGGCCTCAATGTCAAGGTCAAAGGTGTCAATGGTGTGATCCACTGTATCTTAGCTTCATGAAGAGTCGTTTCAAGTATCATCAGAGTTGACAAAATGTTTTAGGACAATTATTAAAATGGAGAAAGAAAAAAGCTTAACTCAAACTCTGATGCAAAATTGTCATAGCTAGCTGCCTTGATTCCACAGTTAGAGGGCCAGTTTTACATGTCTAAGGCATACCTTGTATTAGCCTAATAATGAAAATAATCAATCAAAGAGTACATATGCAAATAAACGAACTGTAGCCAATATTTTAATAAACTATTGATGTCACCACCAGAAGGTCACCAATACGTCTCACTTTTTCAATAAAGTGGACCTAAAACAACAAACAATAAACCAAAAAAGTACATACATCCATCCACTAATTATATCTATATATCTATATACTAACATCTAGTGTTCGACTCTATGGTCTTAAAACAAGTTAAAGAAAAAGCAAACTATCGAGTTTAGTAAAATTTAACAAATAATTTATTTCCCTAAAATACAAATAAAAATTTAAAAGAAACTCACAGAAATGTGAATTAAATCCTAAATAAACCTAAAAGTTCCATAGCAAGTCAAAAAAAGTACAGAATGTTCCAAATCAATTTAAATTAGTGTTCCAAATGAATTCCGATCTTGTTTGTGCTGCTGGACAAGTGGTCTTGATTTATCACAAAGATATAATCAAAAAATGCCTTTCATACGTCCTCAATAATCCCAAGGCAGTATAATATTCCGAAACATCAATGAGCATTTTGTAATTACAACGAATAATTTAAATAAATATTCCTCTCAAATTATACCTAAACACAACTAACAATGATTCTAGAGACTGAACTTTAAGTTGGAATGCATAATTTTGTTTACTTCATAACAGCATATAAATACTTAAGAGACCATAAGACGACAAGGATATGCGTGAAACGTTCTCTCTCAGAACATTCTAAATTTATAAACAAGAGTAGAACTTCAAACCAAATATCGGCAAGCAACTTTTTTAAAAAAATATTATTAGTCAAGTAGGCCAGAAACTCTCCTCTCAATTACTGATAAAGGTCAAGCAAGAATATAAATTTAATAGATATAACACTAGACAGAGTATGGTTTTGTATCCATGGGGTATATTTCTGGGACTGCAAAAAAATTATTTATGTAAAATGTTGATCCATATCAACGAAGTACAGTAGAGCAATACCATTGGATGCACTTGTCACAGTCAATAGATCCTAGCAAAATACAAGAAAAAGTCATGCATGGATTTCGAACATTATTTATGACTGAAATATGTGCATGCACGTGTGAAGGGGCTTTGATCACGACAACACAGGTGGTTATGCTCTTTTTTAATTTTTAAAACTAAACCATGTCTGATCACAAACATAAGGTTGACATGAATGTTGTTAAAGAATTTGCATGACTCTTCTAAATATGAAAACAAGTGATGGAACGTGCCAAAGTAAGCCTTCTAAGTTTCCTTTCTTTTCATTTTAAATGTTATTTATCCAACGTCAAAGCAGTGTTTCAGTAGGCAATAATGAAGACTAACATTTTTAAGCAATAATTGCAAGATTATTTTTGAAAAAAATCTTAATTTCGACTCTCTCTCTCTCTCTCTCTCTCTCTCTCTCTCTCTCTCTCTCTCTCTCTCTCTCTCTATATATATATATATATATATATATATATATATATATATATATATATATATATATATATATATATATATATATAGATAGATAGATAGATAGATAGATAGATAGATAGATGCAATAAACTGACGACGAACAGTACGAAAGTAGTAACTAACTAGCCTAAGTGCTTTCGACTCTTAATAAGTCTTTTTCAAAGGCAAATAAAAACATATATACGACAAACAAATAAACACAAAAACGTATATATATATATAGATAGATAGATAGATCGTCGATCTATCTATCTATCTATCTATCTATCTATCTATCTATCTATCTATCTATCTATCTATCTATCTATCTATCTATCTATCTATCTATCTATCTATCTATCTATCTATCTATCTATCTATCTATCTATCTATCTATCTATCTATCTATCTATCTATCTATCTATCTATCTATCTATCTATCTATCTATCTATCTATCTATCTATCTATCTATCTATCTATCTATCTATCTATCTATCTATCTATCTATCTATCTATCTATCTATCTATCTATCTATCTATCTATCTATCTATCTATCTATCTATCTATCTATCTATCTATCTATCTATCTATCTATCTATCTATCTATCTATCTATCTATCTATCTATCTATCTATCTATCTATCTATCTATCTATCTATCTATCTATCTATCTATCTATCTATCTATCTATCTATCTATCTATCTATCTATCTATCTATCTATCTATCTATCTATCTATCTATCTATCTATCTATCTATCTATCTATCTATCTATCTATCTATCTATCTATCTATCTATCTATCTATCTATCTATCTATCTATCTATCTATCTATCTATCTATCTATCTATCTATCTATCTATCTATCTATCTATCTATCTATCTATCTATCTATCTATCTATCTATCTATCTATCTATCTATCTATCTATCTATCTATCTATCTATCTATCTATCTATCTATCTATCTATCTATCTATCTATCTATCTATCTATCTATCTATCTATCTATCTATCTATCTATCTATCTAATCATTCAAACTGTCCAAAAACAAAAACTCATCTTCCGTCGCCTCTGTATGTGTTTGTTATGTGATACTTATTCAACATTTGTTTATTTTTACAAGTCAATACCCGAGGTTTACATTGGTTTTTCTGAGAATGTAGATAATATATTATGATTTACGTTGGTTTTCTTAGTATGTGGATACATTGGCTTCGTGGACATGTGGATAAATTGTTTTCCTGGGCATATGGGCATAGTCATATGGGAATATGCATACAGTGGTTTCCAGGGTATGTCGATATAAGTGCTAAACATTCATAAAAAATTATTTCTAGCTGTATTGGTGTGTGTGTGTGTGTGTGTGTGTGTGTGTGTGTGTGTGTGTGTGTGTGTGTGTGTGTGTGTGTGTGTGTCTTGAAGATGCGAGTATTTAGTATTTTGCTTATTCGCTCTTGGAATAACTGCTCTATTTACTTATTTTATACATTTTTTCTGCATTTTATAGGCAATGACACATTATAAATACTAGTATCAATCATTTTGTTAAAGGATACATTTTGCTACTGTTTTCAGATACTACTCCTTACAAAATGTAAATATTAATTTCTTTTATGAAGAAAAGTTAAGCATTTTTATGACATAATTGGTCGTTAGTGGGTGCTATAAACTTTTAACCAATTTATGTACACTTTGTATCAATTGTTGCAATTTTTGTACACTCTGAAATCTGCAATGTATAGGTTAAAAGATTGTTCAAATATAATTGCATCTCAATGGTTGGTTCAGAAAATTGAAGGATATCAAAAAGCTAAATTTACCTAAGCTTGTAGGAGAGCTAGTAACTGAAAAGTCATTCGTCTTCTTAAAACTCATTCTAAAATTCAGTTAAGTTATTAATTAAAGGGAATATACTCATCATATTCCTGGTATTATTGCATCTGACAATGACTTTGATACTTTAGCTGAGCTTCCATATGCTTTTTGAATCTGTTTTGAATCAATTTTATCCAACTCCTTTTTGGTTAAGTGTTACCAATTTATAGCCTTGTATGTTCCATTTACTATACGTATTTAAAATCCTGTTTGCAAACTTTGTTTTGTTTTTTTAAAAAGCATTCCTCAAGCTGAAAACCTCGGTACTAGCAAAGCGCAGTCATGGCGTCTTGTCCCATTGTATCTAGTTTATATTCTATAAATCCTCATTCTTTTATTGAGTTGATCTTTGTTTTTTTAAAAGTTTAAAAGAAAGGTGAGTAGCGTAAATTAAATAACAGAAAAACCTCACGAAGAACCTTTTGAAGAACTTTGTGATATTCATGACGATCTTCCTGCTCCTCCTGTTCCTAGTAGTGATTAGTTTTATCCTATTTTTGGTTTTAAGTACAACAATGTAACAAAAATATTTGAGGATTATAATGAGAAGATAGCATAAATAAGTTTAGCTTAATTGTTGAATTATAAACTACATATTTTGTTTTACGATTAACTTAGTAAGCTTGCTATACATTCTTCTACGATTTGGAAACCATACGGGTTTTTTTAATCATTTAACTAGACAGAAAGAAAATGGGCAGAAGTGACAGTTGGGGATAATAGAGAGAAAAAGAATAAAAAGTAAGATAGAAACAATTTTACCATTGTAAACACCTGCAATAAATGATATCACAATTCAGTAATATATAATAAATACTATTGCCAAAATAAATTTTTCAAAATGTTAAGATTCTACAGCTGAAATATGTTAGAATTTAAAAACGGATTAAAACTGGAAATATTCAATCCATGAATCAAATTCAAAAGCTAAAAGAATGAGTAAGAAAAATCTGAAGAAGGAAGTGTTCATAGAATGTATACTGATAAAAGGAAAGAGAATGAAGATGATATGCGACTCCTGTTGTTGCTATGGATTACAAAATATTATCAGTAAAAGGTGATCTTGTCATGCTTGAAAACAATTTAAAGAAAATTAAAAACTGATATTGCTAAAGGATCAGATGAAAGTCAAAGAGCACACAATTGGCTATTTTCAAAAAGTATTGCCAATATAATGATTTTCAGCCACAAGATGAATGTTTTTTGTTGTTTTTTTTACCTAGGAGCATTAAAGCAACAATTCTTGGCCTAGTCATAACAAATTTTGTAAAAGGATTAACAACTCGTAGCCATACTATTCGCGCTGGTGGTGATGGATGTAGTGGCAGCGGTAAAGATGGTGGTAGTCGAGATGGAGGCAGCAGTGATACATTTTGGTTTGAAAAATATTGCTGAATATTTTAGCAAGAGTCCATCAAACAGAGTGATGCTCTATTGAGTGAAAAGAACTTCCAGGAATTAAAGATAAAACCATTTCTTCTTTGAATCAGTCAAGTGTTGACATAATTTCCGATATTCTTCAGCAAAAATAAGACTTGCAAATTAGCTCCTGTTTTACACACACACACACACACACACACACACACACACACACACACACACACATGATGTGGGCTTGGTCTCGTTTTCATTTTTGGGAGGAAGTGGACATGATTAGAAGCATTTTGGTGAAAACCCCAATGTCATAATAATCACCCATTTAGGTGGCGCTCACCAGTTATTATGTACTTTTGAGAGAGTGATGCATGTAAGGTGAAGTTGTATGCATTTTAAACATGCACAGTGGAGAGAATGTTGGCATACCTATATACTACTTTCATGTAATGTGGATGAAATTTCTTTGGATATTGTACGTTTGGAAATTTTAAATGATCTTAGGACACTGCTAACTAAAATGACTGCTCCCTTGTGCTCCAAAAATCAACCTAAATTTGTCGAAAGTACACTATTCTTGGCAGCTATTAAAATATGGAAAATGAATTTTGCCAAACTAGGTAATACCAGCTTCTAAAAGTGCAATGACTGAATTACCAAATACATAAAATGTAAAAAAAGTTATCGGCTCTTTTTTTTTACAATTTACCTCTGAAGTTCGAGAAGTGAAAATGAGCAAGTAGAGCTAGCACTTTTTTGAAAGATGCACATCTGGAGTAAGGCCAAGCTGTATACTCTCTAACCCATATTACACCCATCAATCATACATCAAAATAAAGAGAATTAAAGGTTCTTTGAACAATACCTAAGATATACAAAGTCTCTTTTAAATAACCAGTATAACTAGTGAGGAAACCCGGGGAAACTCTTTTTCTTTAAAATTTTAACCCTATGCTAAATACGAAACTGTAGAGCGCCACCTTAAAAGCAAATATAAATATTTATTAAATTATTTTTCTTATTTTCATATTATTATGTATGATGTTCTGAGTAAAATGGTACATTAACAATGATTTTATTCATGAAAATAAGCTAATTATGCTTATTTTTGCTCTAGCATACATAATTTACTATGAGGCATGTTTGGGTGAGTAGTGACCTTCATTATGGGAAAATTAGAAGTCTTAGAATATAGGAATAAAGTCAACTTAAATTGAAAAATGTTGCATTAAGTAAAAGAAATACATAGTGAAAATGTTTCATTTCATTTATTTGCAATGAAATTAAAAAATAAATGATAACAAAGCAAATTTGCTTTCTTCCATATCAAAGAATTAGTTAATATTTTACCCTTTGACCTTTGACCTTTATGAACCTCACCTGTTATATCCCTTTTATAACTGTAAAATTTATTGTTGACATCTCAGGAATAAATATGGCTAGTTTCATGTTCCTGTCTAACAGCATAACACTGGTTGCTATGTAGACAAAATGCAATGCGCATTTTTAAAATAGTTCACTTTTTATCATAAGGAGGGGGGGGCTGTACCGGTTTAAGACTCTGACTCTAATAAATGCTGTTCTGAGGGGGGAAATACAGGACAATTATTACAAAGGACTGTTTTGATGCTTGCGACTTAAATATTTCAGCCATACAATCCAAATTAAATCATACAATAATAATACCTATATCCTCTTTATGGTGGCGCTCACCAGTTATTATGTACTTTTGAGAGAGTGATGTATGTAAGGTGAAGTTGTTTGCATTTTAAACATGCACAGTGGAGAGAATGTTGGCATACCTATATACTACTTTCATGTAATGTGGATGAAATTTCTTTGGATATTGTACTTTTGGAAATTTTAAATGATCTTAGGACACTGCTAACTAAAATGACTGCTCCCTTGTGCTCCAAAAATCAACCTAAATTTGTCTAAAGTACACTATTCTTGGCAGCTATTAAAATATGGAAAATGAATTTTGCCAAACTAGGTAATACCAGCTTCTAAAAGAGCAATGACTGAATTACCAAATACATAAAATGTAAAAAAAAGTTATCGGCTCTTTTTTTTACAATTTACCTCTGAAGTTCGAGAAGTGAAAATGAGCAAGTAGAGCTAGCACTTTTTTGAAAGATGCACATCTGGAGTAAGGCCAAGCTGTATAGTCTCTAACCCATATTACACCCATCAATCATACATCAAAATAAAGAGAATTAAAGGTTCTTTGAACAATACCTAAGATATACAAAATCTCTTTTAAATAACCAGTATAACTAGTGAGGAAACCCGGGGAAACTCTTTTTCTTTAAAATTTTAACCCTATGCTAAATACGAAACTGTAGAGCGCCACCTTAAAAACAAATATAAACATTTATTCAATTATTTTTCTTATTTTCATATTATTATGTATGATGTTCTGAGTAAAATGGTACATTAACAATGATTTTATTCATGAAAATAAGCTAATTATGCTTATTTTTGCTCTAGCATACATAATTTACTATGAGGCATGTTTGGGTGAGTAGTGACCTTCATTATGGGGAAATTAGAAGTCTTAGAATATAGGAATAAAGTCAACTTAAATTGAAAAATGTTGCATTAAGTAAAAGAAATACATAGTGAAAATGTTTCATTTCATTTATTTGCAATGAAATTAAAAAATAAATGATAACAAAGCAAATTTGCTTTCTTCCATATCAAAGAATTAGTTAATATTTTACCCTTTGACCTTTGACCTTTATGAACCTCACCTGTTATATCCCTTTTATAACTGTAAAATTTATTGTTGACATCTCAGGAATAAATATGGCTAGTTTCATGTTCCTGTCTAACAGCATAACACTGGTTGCTATGTAGACAAAATGCAATGCGCATTTTTAAAATAGTTCACTTTTTATCATAAGGAGGGGGGGCTGTACCGGTTTAAGACTCTGACTCTAATAAATGCTGTTCTGAGGGGGGAAATACAGGACAATTATTACAAAGGACTGTTTTGATGCTTGCGACTTAAATATTTCAGCCATACAATCCAAATTAAATCATACAATAATAATACCTATATCCTCTTTATGGTGGCGCTCACCAGTTATTATGTACTTTTGAGAGAGTGATGTATGTAAGGTGAAGTTGTTTGCATTTTAAACATGCACAGTGGAGAGAATGTTGGCATACCTATATACTACTTTCATGTAATGTGGATGAAATTTCTTTGGATATTGTACTTTTGGAAATTTTAAATGATCTTAGGACACTGCTAACTAAAATGACTGCTCCCTTGTGCTCCAAAAATCAACCTAAATTTGTCTAAAGTACACTATTCTTGGCAGCTATTAAAATATGGAAAATGAATTTTGCCAAACTAGGTAATACCAGCTTCTAAAAGAGCAATGACTGAATTACCAAATACATAAAATGTAAAAAAAGTTATCGGCTCTTTTTTTTACAATTTACCTCTGAAGTTCGAGAAGTGAAAATGAGCAAGTAGAGCTAGCACTTTTTTGAAAGATGCACATCTGGAGTAAGGCCAAGCTGTATAGTCTCTAACCCATATTACACCCATCAATCATACATCAAAATAAAGAGAATTAAAGGTTCTTTGAACAATACCTAAGATATACAAAATCTCTTTTAAATAACCAGTATAACTAGTGGGGAAACCCGGGGAAACTCTTTTTTAAAATTTTAACCCTATGCTAAATACGAAACTGTAGAGCGCCACCTTAAAAACAAATATAAACATTTATTCAATTATTTGTCTTATTTTCATATTATTATGTATGATGTTCTGAGTAAAATGGTACATTAACAATGATTTTATTCATGAAAATAAGCTAATTATGCTTATTTTTGCTCTAGCATACATAATTTACTATGAGGCATGTTTGGGTGAGTAGTGACCTTCATTATGGGAAAATTAGAAGTCTTAGAATATAGGAATAAAGTCAACTTAAATTGAAAAATGTTGCATTAAGTAAAAGAAATACATAGTGAAAATGTTTCATTTCATTTATTTGCAATGAAATTAAAAAATAAATGATAACAAAGCAAATTTGCTTTCTTCCATATCAAAGAATTAGTTAATATTTTACCCTTTGACCTTTGACCTTTATGAACCTCACCTGTTATATCCCTTTTATAACTGTAAAATTTATTGTTGACATCTCAGGAATAAATATGGCTAGTTTCATGTTCCTGTCTAACAGCATAACACTGGTTGCTATGTAGACAAAATGCAATGCGCATTTTTAAAATAGTTCACTTTTTATCATAAGGAGGGGGGGCTGTACCGGTTTAAGACTCTGACTCTAATAAATGCTGTTCTGAGGGGGGAAATACAGGACAATTATTACAAAGGACTGTTTTGATGCTTGCGACTTAAATATTTCAGCCATACAATCTTAATAAGTCATACAATAATAATACCTACATTCTCTTTAAGGGGGCGCTCACCAGTTATTATTTACTTTTGAGAGAGTGATGCATGTAAGGTGAATTTGTTTGCATTTTAAACATGCACAGTGGAGAGAATGTTGGCATACCTATATACTACTTTCATGTAATGTGGATGAAATTTCTTTGGATATTGTACTTTTGGAAATTTTAAATGATCTTAGGACACTGCTAACTAAAATGACTGCTCCCTTGTGCTCCAAAAATCAACCTAAATTTGTCTAAAGTACACTATTCTTGGCAGCTATTAAAATATGGAAAATGAATTTTGCCAAACTAGGTAATACCAGCTTCTAAAAGAGCAATGACTGAATTACCAAATACATAAAATGTAAAAAAAGTTATCGGCTCTTTTTTTTACAATTTACCTCTGAAGTTCGAGAAGTGAAAATGAGCAAGTAGAGCTAGCACTTTTTTGAAAGATGCACATCTGGAGTAAGGCCAAGCTGTATAGTCTCTAACCCATATTACACCCATCAATCATACATCAAAATAAAGAGAATTAAAGGTTCTTTGAACAATACCTAAGATATACAAAATCTCTTTTAAATAACCAGTATAACTAGTGGGGAAACCCGGGGAAACTCTTTTTTAAAATTTTAACCCTATGCTAAATACGAAACTGTAGAGCGCCACCTTAGGATGAGCAGTCAGTCGTCACGGCAGCCATATTGGATGTACATCTGCAACTATTTCCGTTTGGGACCAAGTAGGTAACATAAGTTTACTGCTGAAAATCCCAAAGTGATATATCCATCTATTTGGAGATGAGTAGCGATAAAAAATAGTTTCAAGATATGGCTTTTCATTCGTGATTACCAATATCAAGGTTTTTTTATATATCTGCAGGGGTGGCCACACTGCATTTCAAAATGTCGTCTTATTAATTTAAGTCCAACTGGATATCATACGAAATCTTTAGGTGAAATACCCACATCAGTATCATGATCTGTCCAGGTAAAGTTGTGATAGCAAACTTTTTTGGAGGATGCCATATTGGCATAATGTTTATTTAAGACATGTAATAAGAACTTTTTGTTGTTGTTGTTGTTGTTGTGGGGCTTAACGCCATTTTTCAGTACACGATAGGCTATTCATGGAGGCCAGTATTAATGGTGGAGGAAGAAAACGAGAAATCACCGGAAAGAACCACCGACCCACGAAAAGCTACTGGCAAGCTTTCTCACATATCCACATTCGCTGAATCCTAGACTCGAACACACGCAGAGATGAGATGGCAGTGATCCGTAACGGACAGCGGTTTAGACCACTCGGCGCCCCAAGAACTTTTTGAGTGAAAACTACATGTTGATACAGCCAGACACTGAATGAATAGAAATAACAATATTTCCAAGATTACCGCTGTGGTGGTCATATTGGATGTCTGATTGGTATAAATTTTCATTTTGGACCAATCAGAGATCATAAGAAGTCTTTTAGTGAAAATCGTGTTGAAATGACCATTCACTTAGGAGTGACAAAAACAAAATTATCAAATTGGCCACTGTGGTGTCATTATTGGACATCCAAGAAACACAATTTTCATCGTGTTGATATGACCATTCATTTAGGAGTGACAAAAACAAAATTATCAAATTGGCCAATGTGGTGTCATTATTGGACATCCAAGCAGCACTATTTTCATCCTGTTGAAATGACCATTCACTTAGGAGTGACAAAAACAAAATTATCAAATTGGCCAATGTGGTGTCATTATTGGACATCCAAGCAGCACTATTTTCATCCTGTTGAAATGACCATTCACTTAGGAGTGACAAAAACAAAATTATCAAATTGGCCAATGTGGTGTCATTATTGGACATCCAAGCAGCACTATTTTCATCCTGTTGAAATGACCATTCATTTAGGAGTGACAAAAACAAAATTATCAAATTGGCCACTGTGGTGTCATTATTGGACATCCAAGCAGCACTATTTTCATCCTGTTGAAATGACCATTAGGAGTGACAAAAACAAAATTATCAAATTGGCCACTGTGGTGTCATTATTGGACATCCAAGCAGCACTATTTTCATCCTGTTGAAATGACCATTCATTTAGGAGTGACAATAACAAATTATTAAATTGGCCACTGTGGTGTCATTATTGGACATCCAAGCAGCACTATTTTCATCCTGTTGAAATGACCATTCATTTAGGAGTGACAAAAACAAAATTATCAAATTGACTACTGTGGTGTCATTATTGGACATCCAAGCAGCACTATTTTCATCCTGTTTAAATGACCATTAGGAGTGACAAAAACAAAATTATCAAATTGGCCAATGTGGTGTCATTATTGGACATCCAAGCAGCACTATTTTCATCCTGTTTAAATGACTATTCATTTAGGAGTGACAATAACAAATTATTAAATTGGCCACTGTGGTGTCATTATTGGAGATCCAAGCAGCACTATTTTCATCCTGTTGAAATGACCATTCATTTAGGAGTGACAAAAACAAAATTATCAAATTGGCTAATGTGGTGTCATTATTGGACATCCAAGCAGCACTATTTTCATCCTGTTGATATGACCATTCATTTAGGAGTGACAAAAACAAAATTATCAAATTGGCCAATGTGGTGTCATTATTGGACATCCAAGCAGCACTATTTTCATCATGTTGATATGACCATTCATTTAGGAATGACAATAACAAATTATTAAATTGGCCACTGTGGTGTCATTATTGGACGTCCAAGCAACACCATTTTTATCTTGGACTAACTATATCATGGGATGAATGTGTGTAAAGTTTCAAGGCAATCCTCCAAATAGTTAAAGAGTAGCAATAACAAACATGCTAACAGATGGATGGATGCTGAAAAACAAATCATCTCATAATCCCTTATGGCAAACAGGAAAGCTAAATAAAAAACATCAGCAGCATCGCCTAGCATCATTGGTTGTGTAATGAACTAGCTTTCAAATGCATTGCAAAGAAATTATTTCTTTAATAGCTCATGCCATTTTTCGTTCTTGCATTTTTTATGTTGTTCTTTGCAATTATACAAACAAAAATGATTATATGTTAATTCTGATTTTTAAAAAAATGAAAATATTGACAGTTCCTAGAAAACTAGACTAATAATAAATTCATTTGTTTTCATGGTCTATATTATCAGCCATGGCAGTTACACGTTTGTCTTGGTAAATTTTATTAGTATTATTGTCTGTCTGATCTGTTGGTGAATTAATGAAAGTGTTTCAACTTCTGCTACCTTAATATTTATATCTATATCTAATCCTAGTTTATGTAAAGAAAAAATTCTATATTTTCATCACCATAACACTGGGTGCTAAAAACATTTTCCAAAGAAACTCCAAAATCGAGCCCCAATTTTAATCTGAAATATATCATTGAAATGTTTTTGTAATATCGTCAGTTTGATCATAACCTTCTTATCTAAAATATTCAAATGGTTTTTTATTGTTTGTTTGTTAGTTTCTTTGGTGGGTTACAGGGATAGGTGGGTGGGTGAGCATTTTTCTTTCTTTTTGTATTATCATAAACAATACATTTTGACTCTGTAATAGATTTTGTATTTTGTATGTGGGCACCTAAAATATAAATCACATATAATCTAATACTCTGATTTGGATGCCCTTTTCCATCATTTATTTGTCCTTTGCAATTTAGAAAATAATTGTCAAATTAACTTTCTAAACTTCTGATACAAACACTACCTTCTACATTAAAATAATAATAAAATAGTTAAGATTTAAACACTATAATCATAAACCTGGTGAAAATGCTTTAAAATGCCACATTTAGTTAATGAAAATATTTTAGTGTTAAATTTAGAGATTTTGCCAAAAAAGTGCTTCAAAGCTGTTTAATGGTGAATGTTTCCAAAATTGAAAAAGAAAGCAAAATATGGGCTGAAAGTTTGGTGGTTTAAAATACTACTTCAAATTGTATAATTTAGTCATAGATAAAAACTAGTGGATGTTTCAGAAGAAAAAAGCAGATCAAAATTCTTTTCTGTGGGTCATAAAAGGTGTTCACTTCCTCTGCAGCATTTTCTCCCAACATCACACATTCCTCAAAATAAGAATTTCCATCATTACGCCACAGGACTGCTAAGTAATGGGTAGATTTTATAATGTTCAATTTAAAATGAACAAGTACAACAGGAATGAGAAAAAGGTTCAGAAAAGTAGAGAATTGTTTGGATTGATCATAAGGAATGCTGGGATGCTCTAAAATAGAACAATGGGCCAGTAAGTATATATGTATACATGTATATACGTAGTATATAATGGCACCTCAGCATGATAGTAGCTATATGGTGCCAATTAATGTAAAGTTAAAAATATATACTGAATCTCTTATTTCTTGTATGTAGCTTCATCTAACTCTTTTAAACTAATCTTAAATGACAAACTTTCAAATACTGGTTCAGATCTAAATACTCTAAGAAGGGGTTTGCCTAGTCTACATACATGCCAACCCCTGGGAGGAATAAGTGTAATCCAAGTGGACAAAAAGAGCAATCTGAGCAGAAAAAGAGTAGTTCACATATATCATGATAAAATTTAATGTGCATATGTACAAAATGATGTATTTACCCCTCTGGTTTTTAACATCAATTACTGCTTTAAGTTTTCTTATTTTGAGCTTTAGAAAGCAGCAAACAACCCAATATGTACAATGATGGTGACATTTCTTCAAATGTAGATTGCAATAACCCCAGACAGTTCTGCCAACTTATGTTTATTCAAAACATTATCAATTAGAAAGTGTTTTATCCAGTAGAATCTGCTCCTAATTTTGGTAATGAAAGAAGAGCAATCTGACATTGTCCATTTTCATTGTCAAAGTCTCTTACACTGACTGGGTACAACTTTTTGTCATCGTACTCATTGCTCTAAATTGCCCAATTTTCATGGCTTCTGCAATTATAAGTGACGTACCTTTTCCTAAGCATTTAACAAAATTTGATGATCTTGTTCTTGCATATGCATATTTTCTGCAATTTTTGCATCAGGAAGCATCCGTTTGAACAAAGGACCAAAGTTCTTTTCTACTACTAGGGGTAGTCAGTTTTCTATTAGGAACTCGGTAAATAATGCCCCTGAATTTATAAAATTAATTTCCACAGTTTAGTTCTGCTGTAAAAAAAAGTTACCTTAGTATTGGAGTTAGCAAAACGAGCTAATTCAAGGTGTCTTTGTTTTACACTATGACTAATATTAAAATCCTTTCCACACAGCCTGCAATAGTCATGAAGCTATCCTAGAATGGAACACTATTGTGTAATTCATGTATTCATCTGAGTCGTTTTTTCCAATTTTTTTAAAAAAATCCATCTGTGAAATCATTTGAGAAACATCTTTGCTGTAACATACACATCAACCAGAATAAATCGCACTTTACTTTTACTGCCAATACCTACAGACTGGTTTTGTACCTCTGATTTATAACAAAGAATGTGAGCAAAGATTAAACAATAGAAAACCAGTCTGTTCTGTCCTAAGCCAGAGAGCTGCTATAAATAGAAACAGAGGTCACAATGAATGTTTTTTTCTTCTTCATGTTTTTAAAGTCAGATGAGTTGCTGTAAGCATTTCTTCATGATAGACGAAGCAAAGCATTCAAAATTCATTTCAATTGATAGTCTGATAATTTTCAATATTCCTAAACTTCTAATTAGGATAAGATTCTCTTACATAAACACGGTGAATTTTTCTTTACCTGATATTGTGCAAATGACATAAAATGGGTACATGTAAAATATTTCTTGCTTCTGAGCATATATTGTTAACTAAAGAAGCATGTGTTTATTTGACATTTTTGTAAACAGTGAACATGTCACATCATCCAAATAATGATTTAAAGCATCACCACAGAAAAATTATTATTAAATAATTACATAATACTAAATATATTAGCACACTGAATATTTTATCTTATTAAAGAATGTATACTTTATTTAAAACAAATTTTAAAAAATGAATACACACAAATGTTAAACACAAGGTAATATATATATATATATATATATATATATATATATATATATATATATATATATATATATATATATATATATATATATATATATATATATATATATATCCATCCAAAAATGCATATAGTAGATAGCTAATATGATTATACTGAAATAATATATGCAGTTATAGAGGTGATATTAAAAAATGAAGATAATGATTATTTCATAACTTATATCTACAAACAAATACCCTAACAATTCAAAATGAAGCCAGCTTTGGATAGTAAACCTAACTCCAAAATAAGAAGTCCAGTTCCAAAAATTTTTGCCTCTAGAAGTACACTATCTAAAAAAAAATCTGCCTGTTATGTTAAATACATAACATGCAGAAAGGAAATTTTATGCCTTCAAAGAAATGACATTCTAAATTATGTAAAAATCTAATTATACAGACATATATAAATATCAATTAATACAGAATTAATAAATGATGCATTGAAAAGTATGGATTTAAAAATCATTATACATTCTTTTAAAGTTTTTGATGTACAGGAACCTTTCTTGGTTCACCTATATGTTTACTCCAAATACCAAATATACTCACAAGTTTGATCCAACTGAAAAATGCACAGACCCAGATCTGCCATGACATAATGTGCTGCATGATACAGCTAGAACAAAGATCTGAGTCTATGCTGCCAGCAGTTGGCAGAACTTGTACACAAGTATGTCTACCTTGAAATTAAGCCATCCTTAAAGAAAAGCTTAACAAAAATGATTAATGAGTTTTGTGAATTGTGGCTACATTGTGAATTTGTAGTGTACACATGCATTAACAGAGATGATACACAATAATGATACATAATAAATACAATATTACTAAGAAAATAGCACCATAATTAATATAGTAAAACATTTGGGGACACAGACTTTTTTTCTATATTAGCTGTATCCCTCATGCAAATTTAATAGTTATGAATAGAATTTTGAGTAAATAACTAATGTGTTATTCAGGTTAATATGTAGGATGAATGTCATGATTTTGCTATAAGTAACACATGGTCCAGCATGACATGCATCATAATATTGGATCGTTTTATCACATATTAAGTTCTTTTGGCAGTGAATATAGGACTAAGAAATATATGTAACAAGCAAATTCCATGAAGGAATGTCCTTTTGCTTATAACTGGAAGGGCCCCGAGGGGCCGAGTGGTCTAAAGCGCTGACCATTACAGATCACTGCCATCTCACCTCTGTCTGTGTGAGTTCCAGTCCAGACATGGCTAACATGGGTAAGTGAAAAAGCCTGCCAGTAGCTTCTCGTGGGTTGGTAGTTCTTCCCTGGGTTTTACAGTGTTCTTCTTCCACCATTAATACTGGCTGCCATATATAGCCTATCTTGTGCTGAAAAATGGTGTTAAACCCTACAACGACTACAACAACAATTTATTACTGGAAATAGGATGGTGTATATTTGTAGAGAAAAAGAAGTGATAATTGTTGGTTGATTGTATGATTGGTTGGTATGTTGGTTGGTTGGTTGATTGGTTTGCTGTTTAACATAACATTTAATACTTTATAGCCTGTATCATGCAAAGAAAATGGAAGTAAAGTGTCTTTTCCATGAATTCACAGTGGCAATTGATTAGACTGACCTGGCTGGGTTTCAAAACAATGTCCATTGAATTACAATACTGATGCTCAATCAACTGAGCTAACATGGCACCCAAGAAGATGAAGATGATATAGCAAATGAGTTAAAATACCTATGGTAAGGAAGACACTATGATGATATAGATCATTAACAATTGAATCCAATTAAATCTCATCAATAAAAAATCTGAGCCCAACATTCTGGCATAATATTGCTAAATAACAACACAGGGAGCATAACTCTACTAAATAACAAAACAGGTGGCATAACTTTACTAAATAATGACACAGGAAGCATAATCCTACCAAATAATCACACAGGAAACACAACTCAACTAAATAATCACACATGAAGCATAATTATACTAAACAATGACACAGGAAGCATTATTTAACTAAACAATGATACAGGAAGTATAACTCTACTAAATAATCACAAATCAACATAACACTACTAAAATATCACACAGGAAACATAACTTTACCCAAAACTCACACAGAAGAATAACTCTACTAAATAATCACACAGAAAGCTAACAAAGAAAAACTGCAGAAAATTATATTAATATACAGCTGCATACAGAATGTTCCAATAATCCAAAATTAATTATGGGAATTTTTATGTGGAAACAAAAATGGTTGAGTCCAGTCCAATAATTGCTGACCACATCTCTGCTAAAAGATACTGAATATCAAACATTGAATAACAAAACATAGCCAAGGTGTCATCATCATAAAGTTGCATATCAAATCATCATAAAGTTGCATATCAAATCATCATAAAGTTGCATATCAACTGAGATACAGCAGAGAGATGAAAAGAGGCAAGTCTGATAATCATGGTCAAAACACTGTTAAAAGATAACGTTGCATTCTGAACATAAAAAATGAAACACCGCCAAATTCAGAAGAGTTCACATTCATATCAAGCTGCCCAAAAAATTTGTTAAAAATAAAAAAAATGAGTTATTGTAGATCGAAATTCAGGAAACATAACTCTGCTAGAGGATGTAAGATGCCAACAATGAAACCAAACTGAACTGCATACCAAATCTGACTGAAATCTAAAATTAATTATGAAGTCACTGTGCAGAAACAATAGTGGGTAGATGTGTCCATCAAGGCCTATAATTCTGCTAAACAAAACAGATACATTACGATCAAACTTGGCCAAGGTTGTTTGATCAGTATCAAGATGCATACCAAATTTGGTTGAAATCTAAAAATAATTAAGGGAGTTACTGTGCAGATGTGAAAGTTGAAGTGTCTTTTGTTCAAGTGCTGTAACTCTGCTAATGAATGCTAACAATCAAACTTTGGCAAGATCTCATTATCTAAAAATAAATCATGAAAGTTATTGTGCAGCAACAATGGTTGGATGGATAGACAGAAAGATCTATGAACAGTACAGGCCAAATTTTAATATCTTTTTTTACCCCCCTCAAAATGTGGAGACAAATATTTGTTGTGCTAATTTCCCAACAAAAATACATGCACATTCATTTCTTTTTTAAGGTTTTTGAGGACCATAGCTATAATATTTTATACTTGCATATAATAATTTTCATTCAGTACCACAAGTCGCAAAACTAATAGGGTGGCTAATGTATTAATTAGGCAATAAATAAGACAAATAAATTATTTCAGAGTTAAAGTGCCTTTTCTCCTTTAGCTTTTTCATGAAATTATTTATAACAATGATGCATATAACAATTGAAGCATCTGAGACTGGAAAACAGAATTGACATCCAATTCATGACTAGCAAACAGAATGAAAATATAACCCCAAAGTTTCAAGCATTCTTTAAAGTTAGAGCCTGCAGCAATGGATGCCTTGCAAAGTAATGTTAGGATGAAGGGCAAACAGGGGCCATAATTCATTATACTAAAAGGCAGAAAATTTGAAATCATACTCATTCAGGTCTCATAGGTATTGAGATGAATAGGTATTGAGATGAATACTAAGTTTGATTCAAATTTAAGAAAAATTAGGAAAGTTAGCAGAAACCAATCAGGATGTGTAATCAGGGACTATATCTCCTTTAAATAATGACAATGGGTGTTGTAAATCAAACTCACTCAAGATACCTTTAGTCAGAAGCCACTTGCCAAATCTGGCTCAAATCCAACAAAGTTAGGTTATACAGTTATCTTGCAGAAATCCAAGTTAGAAGGATGTTTAATCAAGGGGCCATAACTCTTCCTAACATGACTAAACCAATAATAGACAAATGTCAACCTATGAGACAATGTTGATATCGAATATTTTTGCATCAGAATACATTGGATGATTCTGGAGTTATGCTAGCTACCAGTAACATCCCTTGTGAAGATGTTAACTGCCAAGAGTCTTGATCCTAATCAAAATGCAGTTAAAATGACACAACCCAAAACATTCATGTTTAAGTCTTGTTACAATGTACACACCAAATTTCTTCTGATGATACTGAATGTTTACAAGATCTGCTGTAGAAGATATAATATCAACGGAATTAGGCCATATTTCTATCAAAATCAGAAAAATAAAGATTTGAAATCAAATAAAGGCACACCTTCAATGGCAATTTTCCTACCCTAATGCTATCTAATTACGTGTGAAGGTTGCTAATCAAAAATGAATCTGAAAGTATAAAGTTAACTGTCAAGGATCATAACTCTACCCAAAATGGAGATGACTAAAAAAAACAAACATACAAGGCAAATCTATGTTTATGAGATTATGTAACATGAGATTCCATCATAACATGCAGACTTTTATGGAGATGGAATATTGATGGAAAAGGCAGTAAATCCTTCATGCCATCCAATTATCTATAAGGGTTGCAGACCTATGCTGGTTATAAGTATTAATAAGGAGGACAGCCATGTGGAAGAGGCGATTCTTAAGGATCTTTAACATTACAATATTGTGTCCTAACTACCTTTCTTAACCTTGTCGATTTCTCCTGTATCTAATGCATCCATGTAGTGTATAACAATTTGAGCTGCAGCAAAAAAAGGAGTTTAACATGCATATATATATATATATATATATATATATATATATATATATATATATATATATGCAGTTATATTTTAAACTGTCTATATTAAATTTTGACAATATTACATTATAAATTGAATCAGGTCTCATTCTGGTCAACAATAACCAGCAACCGTTACCACAATTTAGCTAATGGATATTTAAATGCTTGAATGGAAAGTGCCCATAAAACACATTCTTATAAATGACTGACAAACTTAAATTTATTTACCACAGTATAAAATTATTTTTACACTGATCAACAAAAGACAATATTCCTTTGAAGTAACCATGAGTGCAAGCAAAACCAAGAGTCCCTTGATGGTATTGATGCTCTACTGGCCCAAAAGAATGTTCAGAAATTCAAGATGTTTCTTCTTCACTTCTTGAGAAACTCTAACATATCCAATTTGAGTTTTGGTTTGGTTTAATGTTTCATTGCAAACTTACACAAATAGGTTATTTAGTGTCGAGGTAATTAACTAAAGTCCCTTGCCCAAGAACATGCCATGGTAGCTGACGCAGGCTGGTCTGATGGTAGGGTTCAGATCCACATCCTTTTTGTTGCAAGTCCAACATACTAACCACAAAGCCACAGTGCATCACCAAAGTTGGTGACAAAACTATTGTTCTAGGCTTACAGCAACATGTTCATAACATAACCAACCAACAGTACAGTAAAGAATTCTTTGACATTGTCTTTGACCTTGTAAAAGATATCACACACTGAAGATGAGTGAATCTGTCAGAAAATATCAAGACATAATCACATGCAAAGTTCGGTTAAATCAGTAAGTAATATTTATTGCAAGATCAAAATGAAGTTACTCAAGTAGTTATCATTCAATGTAATCTTCAGAGATCCAGAAACTTAGTTAAATGATAAGAATTTGTTAATAATAGTTTATGTTATATGCCTACAAATGAGAATACAATGTCTAGTATACAAAAAACTTGCATATGCAAAGTGAATAGGTTGGAAAACTTGAAATACATAAATGAAAGCAATGACCTTCAATTTTACCCCAAGATCAATTACATATTTACAAAACTCCTTTACAAAGTACAGATAAGCTGGTGTTTAGATCCGATATAGCAACAGGATTTTCAAGATGGCTACAATGGTGGCCATATTGGAAATTAGTTTTGTACTCTTGTAAGACAAGTGACAAGATTTTCGTTATGGACACCATGAGTCACAATGGATGTCTGACTGCATGTTGTATTAGTGTCATTTTCATTTAGGACCAAACAGACTTAGAATAAACCTTTCAAGGCAAACCCAATGTTGAAATGATCATCTATTTATGAGTGGAAATAAGGTTTTCTAGATGTATTCCATAATGGTCACAATGGATGACATATCTGCACCTTTATTACTTAGGACAACCATGATATGAAAAGTCTTTTCAGAGAAAATCCCCAGTAATACTACTATTCATTCTGAAGCAGTAACAAATACAAGGTGGTCATATTTTTATTTTGGACTAACCTGATTTTAAAAAGTCGTAGTGAAAAACCCCGTGTCAATATAACCATCCTCCTAGACTGAGCACCAATAACAACTTTTTTAAGATGGTTACCATGGCAGCCACGTAAGATATCAGAGGGGTACCATTTATTCATTTAGAATATACTATACCTCATAAGAAATCTGTTTAGTGAAAACCATGTTGACATGCCCATCCATTCAGCAGAAGCAACAATAAGATGGTTTTCAAAATTGCAATAGTGGCAGTCATAACGGACATCAGATCAGCAACGTTTTCATTTAGGTACAACAAGATATCAGATGAAGTCTTTAAGTAGCAACTCCATGTATATGAACGTACATCAGGAATAGTAGTGACAACAATATTTTCAAGACAGCTGCTGTTGTGGCTATACTGGATGTCCAAGATAGACAGTTTTCATTCAGGATCATCTATATGATTGCGATGACTGTGTTTGCAATCCTCTTATGGTTTAGAAGGAGTAGCAATAATAAATTTCTGTTAACTGATGTTGGATGAAGTATGCTGGGCAGGTGCCAAATGATAGGCCATCAAATAAGCTTATCTAGTCTTATACAAAGTGAAGCTAAGAAGAAACTCTATTGTAAGGTTATATTAAAACAGATTTCTATTCATATGGGGATCTTTGAGACTGTTCGTCTGTCTTGTATCCTCAGTTATCCCATTCTACTTATCTTTTTGGACTTATCATTGGTCTTGGGAGGTGGAGCAGCATCGGCAGCTAGGTGACGACCATAGAGACTGAAAGGTAAAATGTACTGTTACTGTTAACATAGAATTTATTTATTTTTCTCAGCATACATCTAGGAGATATTGCAAAGACGTACTATTTCAATTTGTAGATTTGGGAAGAAGTTCTATTTTCTTAAAAGATGTGGTTCATTACAACTTGGTAGCCCAGGACTAAAACTCAACTCTTGATGATGATACTTACATAATAAATGATGATGTCCAAAACCTATCTCAATTTTGATGATGTCTAAAACCTATCTCATTACTGATGATGTCTAAAACCTATCTCATTATTGATGATGTCTAAAACCTATCTCATTATTGATGATGTCTAAAACCTATCTCATTATTGATGATGTCCAAAACCTATCTCATTATTGATGATGTCTAAAACCTATCTCATTATTGATGATGTCCAAAACCTATCTCATTATTGATGATGTCCAAAACCTATCTCATTATTGATGATGTCTAAAACCTATCTCATTAGTGATGATGTCTAAAACCTATCTCATTATAGATGATGTCTAAAACCTATCTCATTAGTGATGATGTCTAAAACCTATCTCATTATTGATGATGTCTAAAACCTATCTCATTATTGATGATGTCCAAAACCTATCTCATTATAGATGATGTCTAAAACCTATCTCATTATAGATGATGTCCAAAACCTATCTCATTAGTGATGATGTCCAAAACCTATCTCATTAGTGATGATGTCCAAAACCTATCTCATTATTGATGATGTCTAAAACCTATCTCATTATTGATGATGTCTAAAACCTATCTCATTATTGATGATGTCCAAAACCTATCTCATTATTGATGATGTCTAAAACCTATCTCATTATTGATGATGTCTAAAACCTATCTCATTACTGATGATGTCTAAAACCTATCTCATTATTGATGTCTAAAACCTATCTCATTATTGATGATGTCTAAAACCTATCTCATTATTGATGATGTCTAAAACCTATCTCATTATTGATGATGTCTAAAACCTATCTCATTATAGATGATGTCTAAAACCTATCTCATTATTGATGATGTCTAAAACCTATCTCATTATTGATGTCCAAAACCTATCTCATTATTGATGATGTCTAAAACCTATCTCATTATAGATGATGTCTAAAACCTATCTCATTATAGATGATGTCTAAAACCTATCTCATTATTGATGTCCAAAACCTATCTCATTATTGATGATGTCCAAAACCTATCTCATTATTGATGATGTCTAAAACCTATCTCATTATAGATGTCTAAACCTATCTCATTATTGATGATGTCTAAAACCTATCTTATTATTGATGATGTCTAAAACCTATCTCATTATTGATGATGTTTAAAACCTATCTCATTATTGATGATGTCCAAAACCTATCTCATTATTGATGATGTCCAAAACCTATCTCATTATTGACGATGTCTAAAACCTATCTCATTATTGATGATGTCTAAAACCTATCTCATTATTGATGATGTCTAAAATCTATCTCATTATTGATGATGTCCAAAACCTATCTCATTATTGATGATGTCTAAAACCTATCTCATTATTGATGATGTCTAAAACCTATCTCATTATTGATGATGTCTAAAACCTATCTCATTATTGATGATGTCTAAAACCTATCTCATTATTGATGATGTCTAAACCCTATCTCATTATTGATGATGTCCAAAACCTATCTCATTATTGATGATGTCCAAAACCTATCTCATTATTGATGATGTCTAAAACCTATCTCATTATTGATGATGTCTAAAACCTATCTCATTATTGATGATGTCCAAAACCTATCTCATTATTGATGATGTCTAAAACCTATCTCATTAGTGATGATGTCTAAAACCTATCTCATTATAGATGATGTCTAAAACCTATCTCATTAGTGATGATGTCTAAAACCTATCTCATTATTGATGATGTCTAAAACCTATCTCATTATTGATGATGTCTAAAACCTATCTCATTATAGATGATGTCTAAAACCTATCTCATTATAGATGATGTCTAAAACCTATCTCATTAGTGATGATGTCCAAAACCTATCTCATTAGTGATGATGTCCAAAACCTATCTCATTATTGATGATGTCTAAAACCTATCTCATTATTGATGATGTCTAAAACCTATCTCATTATTGATGATGTCCAAAACCTATCTCATTATTGATGATGTCTAAAACCTATCTCATTATTGATGATGTCTAAAACCTATCTCATTACTGAT
Source organism: Potamilus streckersoni (assembly GCA_016746295.1). Classification (NCBI taxonomy): domain Eukaryota; kingdom Metazoa; phylum Mollusca; class Bivalvia; order Unionida; family Unionidae; genus Potamilus; species Potamilus streckersoni. The sequence continues at coordinate 2,634,723 of JAEAOA010001954.1, forward strand.
GATGTCTAAAACCTATCTCATTATTGATGTCTAAAACCTATCTCATTATTGATGATGTCTAAAACCTATCTCATTATTGATGATGTCTAAAACCTATCTCATTATTGATGATGTCTAAAACCTATCTCATTATAGATGATGTCTAAAACCTATCTCATTATTGATGATGTCTAAAACCTATCTCATTATTGATGTCCAAAACCTATCTCATTATTGATGATGTCCAAAACCTATCTCATTATAGATGATGTCTAAAACCTATCTCATTATAGATGATGTCTAAAACCTATCTCATTAGTGATGATGTCTAAAACCTATCTCATTATTGATGATGTCCAAAACCTATCTCATTATTGATGATGTCTAAAACCTATCTCATTATTGATGATGTCTAAAACCTATCTCATTATTGATGATGTCTAAAACCTATCTCATTATTGATGATGTCTAAAACCTATCTCATTATTGATGATGTCTAAAACCTATCTCATTATTGATGATGTCTAAAACCTATCTCATTATTGATGATGTCCAAAACCTATCTCATTATTGATGATGTCTAAAACCTATCTCATTATTGATGATGTCTAAAACCTATCTCATTATTGATGATGTCTAAAACCTATCTCATTATTGATGATGTCTAAAACCTATCTTATTATTGATGATGTCTAAAACCTATCTCATTATTGATGATGTCTAAAACCTATCTCATTATTGATGATGTCTAAAACCTATCTCATTATTGATGATGTCTAAAACCTATCTCATTATTGATGATGTCTAAAACCTATCTCATTATTGATGATGTCCAAAACCTATCTCATTATTGATGATGTCCAAAACCTATCTCATTATTGATGATGTCTAAAACCTATCTCATTATAGATGTCTAAAACCTATCTTATTATTGATGATGTCTAAAACCTATCTCATTATTGATGATGTTTAAAACCTATCTCATTATTGATGATGTCCAAAACCTATCTCATTATTGATGATGTCTAAAACCTATCTCATTATTGATGATGTCTAAAACCTATCTCATTATTGATGATGTCTAAAACCTATCTTATTATTGATGATGTCTAAAACCTATCTCATTATTAATGATGTCTAAAACCTATCTCATTATTGATGATGTCTAAAACCTATCTCATTATTGATGATGTCTAAAACCTATCTCATTATTGATGATGTCTAAAACCTATCTCATTATAGATGATGTCTAAAACCTATCTCATTATTGATGTCCAAAACCTATCTCATTATTGATGATGTCCAAAACCTATCTCATTATTGATGATGTCTAAAACCTATCTCATTATTGATGATGTCTAAAACCTATCTCATTATAGATGTCTAAAACCTATCTCATTATTGATGATGTCTAAAACCTATCTCATTATTGATGATGTCTAAAACCTATCTCATTATAGATGATGTCTAAAACCTATCTCATTATTGATGATGCCTAAAACCTATCTCATTATTGATGATGTCCAAAACCTATCTCATTATTGATGATGTCCAAAACCTATCTCATTATTGATGATGTCTAAAACCTATCTCATTATAGATGTCTAAAACCTATCTCATTATTGATGATGTCTAAAACCTATCTCATTATTGATGATGTCTAAAACCTATCTCATTATAGATGATACCCTGAAAATAAACTTTGCCAAATAAATGAGAAAGAGCATGACACATGATATATCCATCTGATGCTAACAGTACTCCATGAAGGCACTATAAGGACATGGTTGACTCGAATCATAAATGGTGTCAATAACCATCAACATCTATCAAGGTATATGGTTTTGAATGATTATTTTCTTGTTAGACTTGCCATGCCCTTGACCTTTCAAGATTAGACCCTCAAATATTTTGGTATCTTTATTATAAGTGCATGCCATCCACAAAATTTGGTCAAGGAACTTGACCTAGAACAAAATTTTGAAAAACTAAATTTTCCACAAGTTACTTTTACGCCTTTCACCCACAAATCAATGGGAATCAACTATACCTCAAGTCCAAATTCAAATGGTCTCTATTACCCCAAGTGCAAGTCATTGACAATGTTTACTCCAAGTCTATGATGCAGAAATAATGTTAATGAGCAAAAACTATTTTATTTCTGTCACAATGACTTTAACATTTGACCTGAAATTCAAGAAACTAAAGTTACTGTGTGTAAATAATTTTACTTCTAGTGGTCAGTGACCTTAAGCATTGACCTTTAATCTCAAAATCAAAAAAATGTTACTCATACTCCACAAGTGCAAGCCATCCACAAAGTTTAGTTCAGATCTGTGGTGGCATATTTTCAGATTTGCTGGAAACTGGCAATGACCTATTTATTCTTTTAAAATCATGCCCAAGTACAAAGATATGTAAGATCAGATAATAGACTGATATATTTCTACTGTTTGTTTTGACTTTGACAAGATACAGAGAAAACATAGTATGAACTGCTTGGATTTCGTGGAATAACATTTAATTACGGGCTGACAGAAATACTAGCAGACATATGAACTATGAAATGCTAGGCAAACTTAGTAAATGAGTAATAAAATAGAAAGTGAGAATATATTAAAAGCTGCATTCTCTGTACGAGATTGCTACACCACTTATGTGTAAGTGTTGCTGAGCAATTATGCTTACAATAAATGTTAACAATCGGACAGAAGAACAGATATCATAGTGAAAAGGTGATGTCTCATATATTTTGATACAGGGCCCTACAAATACTGAATAGATTTTTCTAACTTTAAAATTTTTCATAAATGAAAAAGCCAGAATAGAGTAATAATTGTATCAACTGTGAGAGATAGCTATGCAACTTACAACTTGTATGTATCAGTCCTGATATACTCAAAAACATGGGACACTCCTATCTGAAACTGGTCAGCAATTGGAGCCACCCAAGGATTATTTTCTCCTCTAAAGGCCTGTTTGGAGCCCACCAGATCAAGATTTCCTGCAAAATGCAACTACAACTGAACCTTGTTTGTTAAAAGTAATACTAATTGAATGACTAAATGTAAAGTGGTGCAGGTTTAAAAGATACAATAAATTAAATCCGAAACAGACATTAGAATGAATCCTTTAAATGACCTTTAATGGGTTGAACTATTCCATGTACAGAGGCCTATATCAGGCCTAAACTGATATATGTAGCAAAAGGATGTTGGTGAAAATGCATTATCTCAATAGTCTCAATCTATCACCCACCACTATTCACCATAACTGGGACTAGGCCATGGGACACTCCTAGTGAAATAGCCACTTTTGACTGTGACATTTCACTTCAACATGCCAGGAAAAAGAAGTTTATTTCACCATTCCATACATTGTCACCACTCCTCGTACCATTTCCCAACAGAAACTCATCTGACATTCTCCCCCAAAATGCATGCTTTAATGTTTTGTTAGCTATGAATTTTATAGGCATACAAAATGGATCTGCAATAATAATTACGATTTTCACACAAATGTGATGTTCTAATATATGCATGATATCATGATATTTCCAGACACAAAACCAAATGAGATTTGTGTATGTCAGGTTTGTGAATAAAAACTTTATGTAAATGAGTTTACAAATGTAGAACAACATGACCCTCTGTCAATTAAGAGTTTTAGTAATAGTATTAGGAATAGTTACCTATTTTAGAGATTTACTGTCTGGTTAGTTACATTCTGCAGCAGTTTTTCAGATTTAAGATAAAAATTTATATTTTCATGAAATAAGATGGATATCTAATGTACTCTAATACTTGAATATATAATAACAAACATTTTTCCATCCCTTATATACACTTGGAGAAATTACTTAGCCAAAAAATTCAATTGTGGTCCATGGATTTATAAATGTAGAAAAAAATATCAAGGAACCAAATAGCGGATTTATTAATTTGCTTGGATACAAAAAAAAATTATTTTGTAAAACAAAATGCATTTTAGGTACCTAAATCTGTGGATATGGGATGCAATTACATTATTTCATCAGAAGGATAATGGTTTGTTGAGTCATAAGTTCACTGCTTGCAACAACCATAAGATTTCTCAAAGTTTGCACACCAGAAAAATGGGGAATTCAATGCATCTCTTAAGGATTACAATCTGTAGACCCTGCTAATATTGGCATTATAATATAAAATGTGAAGATAATCGCATGAGTAATGTTTTAGCACAATAACAGCATATGCTTCTGATGATTTTAAATCTATGCAAAATAAATCTGCAATAGTTTTCTGGAGTATTCATGGAATATTTCTTGAAATGAGTTACACAAGATCATATCTACTTGATGCATACAGCAATTTCGTTTTTATAGGTAAGTGTTAAGAGTTGAATTAAAGCATTATAGCAAAGGGTGTTTGTTGCGAAATGACATTGCTGCTAGGAATTATGTCAAAATACAAGATACAATTTTTATGTAACAACATAATATATTGACAAATATATTATTTTATGAAATAAAATTACCTAACTCAGGGGGAAGAACGGTCAGCCTGTTTCCCTGAACGTGTAGCTCCCTCAAGCGAGGCAGATCTCCAATCTCCCTTGGAAGAGCAATCAAGTCGTTATCTCGTAACACCAACTGTGAAACAATGAGATTGTCAGAGTATAAAATTAATTACCAAAATTTAAAAAAGAAACATAAGCATTACCAGATATACAAATCAAAGCAAGCATGAACAGAACCTATAAGAGATGAGGGCACATCAATTGAACCCCTACTCAGCTGGACATTACAAAATGGGGTCCAGGGACCCCAAGTGGCCTAGTGGTCTAAAGTGCTATCCGTTACAGATTACTGCCATCTCAACTCTGTGTCAGTTTTCCAGGGTTCTTCCTCCACCATTAATACTGGCCGCCATGTATAGCCTATCTTGTGCTGAAAAATGGCGTTAAACCCTATAACAACAATATAACAACAACAAAATGGGGTCCACCCAAAAAAACAATGGATCATAACCTATAATGTGCTGATATACAATGCTGGCCGAAACCTTTTGCAAGAGATCAACAACATAAGCTATACACTATTTTTGTTTCAAATCCATCGATTCTGGTAATTTTTTATTAGGATATGAAAATCAGGGAAATACAGGACTGTCAATCCATTAATTAGTGATATTTTATTCTTACAATAAATCCAATCAAATATTGATGACTGAAAGTTAGATTTATTAAAGAGCTCCTAACATAAAAGTTGCACACCATGTTTAGTTGAATGAAATATGGCCAGGTAGCTATGATGCAGAAACCAGCATTCATGAGGCTGGCAAATCAGGAGTATCAACTCCTCTTAAGCATCACATAGAAAGATGGAGATCAAACTGTATTTAGCTGAAATTCTTTAAAAAAATTACAGACACTAAGGCTTAGGAGGATCTGAAATCAGGGGCTATAATTCTCTAAATGGATGCCATAGAACAGTGGAAATTAAATCCAAACATGGTATATTCAAGTTAACTTTCCATGCCAAATCCAACAATATTTGATAAAGACAAGTTTACATTAAGTTGTAAAATGCAAGAATTTAGACTTACTCAAGGCCTAATCTTCATGTTTAATTTGGTTGAATCTTTTCTGTTTTCTGGCAACCCTTTCAAAAGCATAGTTAACTCAAGAAAAACAACTCTGCAAACTTCTAGCATATGACAGCTAGTGGTGGAAGTTGCATCGTCTGTGATTTAAGGGGAGGTAACCAAATGTGATGAATACTGTTGAAACTGGAAAACAAACTAACATCTCATCATTATAAAGCTGCATGCCAAATTTGGTTGAAAAATAAATAATGATTGAAACCCGAGTTGGAATGATGGGTAATCTAAGGCCAAAACTAATGTAAATGACAAAGAACTGGAGTCTTCTTCACCAGATTTCATGCATAGCTCTGTATGAATGATCAAATAAGGTTATGGCAAAAAAAAACAAAAACAACCCTCCCACCAAAAAAAACCCAACTGAATTTCATTGTAACATCAGAAAAAGGACTTTGACTTAAATTTTTGCAGAAAGTAAATCTAAGCAAACTCATTTTATCCCCAGATTAAGTATCTGCATGCCTTGACAACTACCTCTAAAGTGATCATACAAAAATTGTTAAATATGAACATTCAGTGGAATTGTCTTGCTTCAAACTCAATATCACACAACATGGATGATAATCTTTGGTACACTCAATTAAAATTTAAGGATCACAACTTTTATTAATAACTTCATAATGGACTCCAATATCAATGTCAGTAAAGTTCCTTTTATTAATTTAATTACACAACTAAATTAAAATCAGAGTGAGTCATTCTTAAAGATCTTGTTTGAGAAAAAGAATACAACATTGCTGCTTTAAACACTGCTAATTAATCATACAAGGTTTGCTTGTCTGGGATGGTAATACAACATGTACAAATGGCACAGTTATCCAAGACTACAAGATGTAAATATATACTGGTGAGATTCAATTTATGCACAGATATGTTCCTGGTGTTGGGTGTAAATCAAAAGTAACTTTCCCATATGGTAAATGTTTGTAAATTAAGAAAGTTCACAGTCAACTTGTGTCTCTAAGTTTTCAAGTAATGATTATTTATGCATAATTTTCAAAATAATTAATACATTAAAATAAAACATTAATACAATATTTAATACATATAATCTTATGTTATGTACATGAGATGCATGCAAGGCACAGCACATGGCAAAAGTAATGGCACAGAAACAAGCACAGCACAGTGGTGCAAACTGAATGTCATTTCTTCATTATAAATGGAGTTAAAATGAAGCCATGGAAACCAAACTGGTCTATAGTGTGTATCTTTGTACAATCAATTGTATTCTCCATGAATGACCAGATCAGGTACATAAAGTGATTAAAGCATGCAAATACAGACTTGCCTTATTTGTATTGAAAATAAGAAAAAAGCATTTGTCCCTGACTAGCAACTTGGAACATTTTACTTACCTGACTTTGAAAAGAATATACCAAGACTTTGGGCTCTGGGATTTGATCAGCCCTGATATATATTCTGAGACACAAAGCAGGGATTGCACTGGGCTTCACCAATGTTGCAAGTTGCAATTATTTTACCTTACTGACAACAAAAGATACTGGTTATCTTTCTGGCAATAACATTTTTGGATGTTAAAAACTGTATATACAATCTTGGGTTATGAGCTGAAAAATTCAAAGGTACCATGACAGGAAGCCACAAACTTGGATATAAATGGCATGGGAATCTATTGTTACATAACAAATCCTTCGCTCATATTGACAAACCAACCTGACACCTAAACTAATGTCTGGACTTATAGTTTTCTGTGCTGTAATATAACCCAAATAGTCATGCTATCTAACTAACTGCAATCAACCCTCTGAAACCAGGAGCAGAATGACTACAATCTACCTGATGTCAATTTTTTTCCTTTTTAAAAATGTACCAAAAACAAAAATCGGTCTCTGTCAATGTTTTAAAATTATTTGATGTTGCCACAGCAATAACATATGGGCATTCGCTTGGTCCTTCAAAGATCACCTTCAGCAATACCTTCAAAAACACATAATCTTTCATCAAAGCAAGCTGAAGACCTTTGATCAAAGTAAGTTGGCAAAAATTTTTATATAAAATCTGTGTTTCATTTTTCATATTGATTTGAATATATTTATTGTGCTGTGAAAGTTTCCTGTTTGCAACAAAAATTTCATGTGAATGATTGCTACCAATGGTGGTTTAAAACCCAAATTAAAGTTCCAATATATTAAAACAATAGATATCTGACTGCCTAGTTAAATGAATATAGAACATCTCACAAGAATGTGAAACTTTTGATATGTTCACATGTTTTCATTTCTTTCCCTATGAATAGCCTCATCCCCTTGGTAGCCTCAGCCTCATGTTAGTTGTCTTTGGCTGACCAAAATCGAGGCCAATTTATATATATATATATATATATATATATATATATATATATATATATATATATATATATATATATAGAGCATATAAACAACTATACAGCCTCATGCTACTAGGATAATAAATAGGGGAGTGAATTGTTTCAAGAAACATGTTTGTTAACAATAGGATACAGATCAAACAAGGTCTACTGTTTCTTATATGTACGTTTTAGTTATGTTTTCTAATGGGATTTGACTGACATATGAATTTTCTAACATATGATTGAATACTTGAATCCATTGATCTTTTTTATATGCATGTATATTATTTAACACATTGTGGAGTGTACTACACAAATGTAAGTTGTCAATATACAATTGTATTTCAAAACTAGTTCAATTAATCAAAATTTCCAAACATTTTTCTCTGTCTAAATCTCTGTCATGGATGACAGATCATCTTTTAACAAATTTGACTTGTATGTGAAGTTTCAATTTATTTTTTCAGCCACACACCACTTACTTATATATACATCCGCTTATGTCAACATCATTACCTTGGTCCCAATTATGTCAAGATAAATAAATAGTACTGTATTATGAAAATGGCAAACTGTTTTAAAGCCAGTGCCATCCCTTAGAAAAAAATGTCTAATTTCAGTTAGCCTGTCCTAAAATCATTGAAATTGGTTACAGTGGAATCACAGTGCAGTGATAACTCATGTTGGATGGGCAAATTTATACTGTAGTAACAACAGTGTTGACAAAGTTGTGGTGATCCCACTACAGTTCATTAACTGAGGTTAATATAGATACAAATCATTATAAATAAAAATCAAATCAAATCAAATGCATACTTACTATCATTAAATTCTTCAGTTTACCAATCTCAGGGGGAAGGATCTCAAAGTCATTGTCACCAATGTAAAGGGCACGTAGAGAATCTACAAATAAAGTCTGTATACAATTAATAATTTTCATGGCGACTATAACACAGAATAACACACTTGCTAGACTGTTATCACACAATAAAAATCTATTTTGAGAAAACTTTCTTTTCTCTCACAGTTAATGAAAACTGTTTAATACCCCAAGTTTTTCACTATGTACATAAAAAAAATATCCAAATTTACATTTTGTGGATAAAACATTATCACTGTTGGGACAATGGGTAATTTGCTGTTCCCATATTTTTTTTCTTTTTCATTCCATGAAAATATTCAAACTGCTGGAGTTTTTATACATAATTTTCTTCAACAAAATATACTCCATTTATTTTGTTTTCTACATTAATGTCTTTAATTTTCTACAGTAATGTCCTTAAGTAAAAATCCAATCTTAAGAAATAGCCAAAATTGTTTTGATAATGGCAAAACATATGTATGATAAATGTAAAAAAATAATTACCAGGGTTTCTCATAATGCAGTCTTATTACTTGTGATGATACATCCCCTTCTGCCATATCTGACCTCTGTAAGTTTTAACACAAAACTGTATTGTCGACTATACTACCAACATTGTTATAAGAAAAGTGATACAGCACTCTTGTTATAAGTCCAAGGAAGTAACTCCTGTATGCTACATAACATTAAGTTCTAATCCATAGATATATCTCTCATCCACAGAGAAATATCTATAGACCTGTCAATGCTGAGACCATTTCAGTAAGGCAAGAAATATGTTTCTGTAAGTTTGACCAGTTTTTAGTAATGTGTTACAAAACATAGCTCTAATATGAAACCTGGATCCAAATCAAACACAGATGAACCAATTATCCAGATTTTTCGGCAACAATAATTTTTATGTAGTTTTTGCTTTTATGCAAAAAAAGCCCGTATTTTAAATGTAATTTTTGTACGACTTATGGTAAAATCATATGGGTTGGGAGGTCTGCCTATATATTACCATGTGCTTATAGACCAATCATTATTCTAATTCAGTTATGTAACTACAGTTTATCAATATCAATTCTAAACATATCACATATGCTTGTAAATTTAATTTTAGGGAGTCTTTAATTCATGTCAACCTTACCAAGCTGAAAGAAGTTGGCTGGGAGACCGTTCTCATTCAAATTGTTGTATGTTACATCTAACACTTCCAGAACAGGGCAGGCTCCAAACCCTCGAGGCAAGGAGGACAATTTATTCATACTGTGGACAAAAAAAACAACATAAAACAGATGTAATAGAATGTACGTTAACTTCAGAGGAAAAGTTTACCATCAATATCATTCATACTTTTACAGTCATACTGAAGAATAATGAGAAATAGAAACAAATTACTACCTTTCTTTGTTTTCCTAAACACACGTAATTATATCAATGTTTAGAAGACAAAAAATTCTTTAATTTACTGACTAAAACAAAAATTATTTACAATTTACTTCTTACTCCCCCACAAATTACTTCAGTTAATATCAATAATTTGTTATAACCTATCATAATGCATTTATATTACACCAGGTATGTGAATTTATTGTACGCCTTCAGTAAATTTGTTGTAAACAGCTTCAGTCCTTAAAAATCAATTTTTTTTTTACATTATTAACAAGCTACCAGTACTTGTTTACACATTTAGTGTGTGTGTGTGTGTGTGTGTATGTGTGATTTGGATTTTTAACATAACTTTAACAATTTTTCAGGTATATCACCGTGGTGTCTGCACTGTGGCAGTTTACAGTGGTCTGGCACCGAGGCACCATGCAGCAGATATGGCATCATGTCCCAACCAGTCACATTATCCGGACACCAGGCTGACCAGTCCTAGCACTAACCTCTTAATGCTGAGCATCAGGTGAGGCAGCTGCAAGTAACATGTTTTATAAGTCTCTGGTATGACTCGGTTGGGGTTTGAACCTGTGACCTCCTGGATCCAAGGTGGACGCTCTAATCACTTAGGCAGGTGTTTGCAAAGTTTATCTGCTGTGATGCACAACATTGTCAGGGCCTAAGTTGGTCGGAACATTTTTAAGGTTTGCTTAGTGTTTGTTCATGATACAGAGAATTTCAATCAGATTCTCATACTGAAATAGTTGATAGGGCACAAAAAAAAGTTTCGGTCAGGTGTATTTTAAGATGGTAACTGTGCCAATGATGGTAACTGTGCCAATGAAGCACATATTTTTGCACCTCTATTACCTACCAGCCCCAGTTTTTTAAGGTACATGCATCATTTTCTTCAGCTAACATACCTTGTTGCTTATAACATAGTTCAGTCTATAAATGGTCGGGTTCTATGGCTCCCAACTACCATGTTATAGCGGGGTAATGTGTATATACTAATTATAAATAATGTTAATAAATAAAAAACGTACAATAATTTTTAACCTAGTGCAGTAGGATAATTTTAATTTTTTTTCTTACTCAAGGACTTTTGAGAAACTTTTGGGACAATTTGCATCAATCATTATCTGGTTTTTGTACAAAATACACAAGTTATAACTGATGACATAAAACAAGAATCTCCATTTATTATTATTTACATAATCTGCATCAATTCAATGTGGCATTATTTAATATTTCTACATTATTTTTACATATGTCTACCACAAATGCACATGTTTGTATAAACCTTAAAAAATAAGCAATAAAACTTTAAAGATGCTAATTTTTCTAAAATTTTTTTTTATCAACATATGGTAGATCTATATATTCTTTCATTTAATTTCAATATTATTGTTTTATTTTCCATTTAAATATAATAAATACAGTATCTTTTCTGAGGAAAATCAGATGGAATATCATTTCAACTTCCATCATAATAAATTATGTTCATTAATTTCACAGTGTGAATTATATATTTTGACTATGAGCTGGCTGAGAAAATTTCTATAATAAATTACTTTATGTACCTGTATATGCAAAATCATGTCTAAGAAATTAATAATTAAATCAATTACATGTGTAAAGTATTAGTGATAAAAATTAAATCATCAATTTCATGTGTAAAGTGTTAGTGACAGTAATTGAGAGTATTTGTGACAGTAAATAAATCATCAATTGCACCTATAAAATATGAGAGATAACTCATCAGTTATGAAGTTTCTTTGTATTCAGTTTTATGAATTATCTGAATACAAAAAACAATGCTAGCGTTGTATTTGAACTTATTTCAGTAAAGTACTGACAAAACTGCTTTCAGTTTACAATTACAGATTCTGTATAACACTTAAATACAACAATCAATTATCAGTAGAAGTCAGGCACCTGAATGTTGTGGTCATTCACTAACACGTCCTGAAATTTTCTAGATTTTCCTGAATTTCAAAAACAAGCTGCAAGTGTCCATGGCCTAGTTTGAACTGTGTAAGTCAGGTTTACATATAAAAAACGCTGGCTTTAAGTTTTTGCACAACTTGACTTATGCTGAAAAACTTTGATAATATTGGATAGGACCAAAATGTTGTCAGTATGAATGAATGGTTTTTAAATATGCAACATACTGTTGCTTGTATACATTAATAAATCCTTAACCTACACTGGCACATGTAATCATGTAACATTGATCTCCACTCACAAATCATTCAAATAATTTTGCATGTGACTAATTCTTGGTTTGGTTTAAATTTTGGAATCTTGAGTCCAAATTGAATTTTTATGCCCTAATAACTGTATGTATGTACTGCATTTACTGACATGTCTATGGTTTTAACTAAAGGGAAGTAACAACTACTCTATGACCATAACAATAAGTTTGATGCCTTTAATTAATTGATCTTCCTTAGTCTTAACCTTTCAGAGCTCACATTGTGAGTTTGATAGAAATCTAAGACCACTTTTCTCCAAAACTACAAGTTTTCTAAAATGAAAACTAAAGACTCAATTTTGAAAACTGATAGTCCAGAACCATCAATACAATCCTGAAAATGGGGACTCTCATTATCAACAACTTGCATCACAGAAAAATCAGTTATTGTATTTTCCTGAAATAAAACTTACCTTCTATTTAGGATTTTCAGTTTTGTAATGGACCTTAATGTATCAGGTAGCTATAGCAGACTCACCTTACATTTAGGATTTTCAAGTTTTGTCATAGAGTTTAATGTTATGGGTACCTCTGGCAAACTTACCCCACATTTAGGATTCTCAGTTTTGTCATGGAACTTAATGTTGTTGGTAGCTCCTGAAAAGAAACTTTGGATGGTCAGTGAAGGAATGCAATATGAAGGTAATGAAAAGAATTCAATCTAGTAAAATATGCATTTCTTTTTTCATTTGGAGGAGGAGGATCTATCTCAATGTATAAGTCATTACATTTATGATACAGCGTAAAACTTCAGAAAGAAATGGATATAAATATAACACTAATCACTTTCATATGTTAAATGCAACCAAAGATATTAAAATAATTAAAATAAAATAAAATAAAATAAAATTAAAATAAAATTAAATTAAAATGTTTTAAAAACTCCACCATTTTTTAATACCTATACAATTGGGTTTACTAATATGATGTGAACTTATTAACAACGATATATGCTACATTTTCTTACCTTGATATGATTATTGAAGAGGTTCAGAGTTTCTAGACTGTAGAGATTAGTGATGGTAGGTGGTACAGCTGAAAAACAAAAAAGATTGCAGAATTAAAATCTGATGAGAATGGGACAAAATAAAATTCAATTTATATTGTAACATGCTATTAAAGCTACATGTATATGAATTAAAACTGGGTTGTTTTTGCTTTTTTGAGTTTCAATTTACATGCAATATATGAGCAGGAAATTAATCCCCTTGCAATTTAAAAGATAACAGAAATTAATTTCACTCAAGACATTAAATTTACTGCATACCCATTTAATCTTACATGGCTGATATGGCAAAGAAAGTGTTCATTCAAGCTGTATTTAGGTATCAACAACCAAGAACAGAATTATTTCAATGTTTTCATTGTGTGTGTCAATCTTCTTAGATGCGCAAAATCACGACTTAAACCTTATTTGTATAAAGTTAATTCTCTCTGTATATGTGTATCTAATATTATAAAAGCTATGCCTTTGACACTTCTAAATCTATCCCTTATCTTTTTATCATGTTATACTGTAAAAGTATGCCTTTGTTACTGATAAGTCCATCCTTTATCTTTTTAAGATGTTATAAAACTATGCCTTTGCCATTTATAAGTCCATCCCTTTTCTTTTTATTATGTTATAAAACTATGCCTTTGCCACTGATAAGTCCAGTCCATCTCTTATCTTTTTATCTTGTTATAAAACTATGCCCTTGCCACTGATAAATCCACCCCAACTCATTTTGTTTATATGGCAATATGTCAAGACTTATCATTGTAAAAATGCCATAATTATCATTTATGGATATTGAATTCAACTCAAATTAATATATGACGACTCAGCAATAATGAAAGCTATAACAAATCTGCAGAATCATCAACAGAAACAGTAATCTAGCTCATTAAGTCTTTGCCTGGTTTAATGCAATGTCTTCTGGACACTAAATGAACAGTTTGAATGTCATTTAAAATTCCATTTTTTGTATCATTCTTAAGATCAATTGAATTTCATTTTAAGATGTTTAAAAATATTACAAATAAAATGGTACACATCATTAAAATTGCCACTTACCTGGTGGCTGAAGACTGATTTTCTGAGTAAAGCACTAACCTTTAAAACCTTGCTACAGATCCAGCATGTGCTTAAATTTCAGACACAGAGTACCTTTAAACAATATTGATTTTCATAAAGACAAAACTTAATTATTGTATATGACTCAAATTATGAATCAGTTAAAACTGTTTCAGATATATACTAGCAAAAAGTTAGTAAATAGAATCAACTGACATGTCCAAATACCATTTGTTCAAATAATTTTACATCAGAAAATATCATTTCTTTAAAAATACATGACTGATAGAAATTTACTTACATGGTATCTTGTTATGGCTTAGTGTCAGTCTTGTAAGATGACCAAGTTCAACTGAAATTAAAAAGCTTACATGTCAGATTTGAAAAAAAATCAATCACAAGATCATAATATCAAAGTTGGGAAAACATAAATCTTTTTTAAAAATTTTACAAAAAATGAACTCTGTTAATTATTCTTTAATTAGCAGTTTGGCAAAATGACTGAAATGGTAGGTCATGAGATGGTGGGTTTTGAGTCATAATCTGGTCATATTCTGTACCTGATTTATGTTAGTAAGGCAATTCAGGCCTGCGCAATTTTTGTTGTTGAAAGTAAACTTTCCCATGGACAAATAAATTTCAGATTTTGCACTTTCTTTACTTAAGTTTTGTGAAACAAGTCACAAAATCAGTCCTCATAAGAGTCTGGAATCCAACAAGAAACCATTTATAAAATAGTTTATAAGCTGAATATAAAATTCAAGATACATTAATAAGAAAAAACTAAATATGTCCATCCCATCATATTGGAAAATGGGTGTCCATCGCCCCATTTCTTTAAGAATGGCAAAATAATTTAAACAATGCAAGCTACTATTGCTGGTTAAAATAAATAAAAAGGTTATGTTCCACACTGAAATAACTTAATAACTGCCTGCTATTAAAGTTAACAAAATTTATCCTCTTCTCATGCCTATAATGGCTGCAACAATTAACAAGTTTACTCAAAAGATCTGGAGGGTTTGTCAATAATCTGGCATTCTTTGATGGACTGAGTAAACAAAGTGCTTCCCTATACTCATAGTTGTGGTCTGGGACGCATATTGGAGAAAATTGACACACAATGTTTTGCTGTATGTTTTCTGATGCAAATGATTTGTAAAATACATTAAGGATTTATTTAATATCTAATGCATTGGATGAGGGATGGCATCGTGTATACTTCGATCATAGGTATATTCTGGTTTCCTGTTTCGCATGCTATCTGCGTTGCACTCAGCTATACTTAGTATACAAAGCAGAGAACCAGGCTACGATGAGCAATAATATGGCATAGCAGCTTCCCCTAATCTCGCGAGCTCTCACATGATTCTATCGAGCTCAGGTGGCTCTCTACAGTTTTGTATTTAGAACTGGGTTAGAATTTTTAAAAAAAAAAGAATTTCCTTGGGTTTCCTCACTACTTATACTGGCTATTTAAAGAAAAGGCATTGTACATCTTATATATTGTTCAAAGAATCTTTAATTCCCTTTATTTTGGTGTATGATTGATGGGTGTAATATTGATTATAGAGTATACAGCTTGGCCATACTCCAGATGTGCACCTTTCAAAAATGATGGGTCCGTTAGGCAAAAAAAAATCAAGAACTCCAACTTTTAACCTTCTGCTCATATGCAAGTGAAATAGCCAATGAAAAATGATGTTTCTAACAATACTATGAATTAGATTAAGCCAAAATATCCTGGAAGTCAATGTAATGGGGTGGCAGGGTCCAGTTTCATATATTGGCCCCTGGCAAATTTTATAACTTTAAGGCTATTGTGTGAATTATTCAACTATTTTTGTATACTAATTAAAGATATGGATATATTTGGAAACAAGGTGATTTGGGTTGTGTTGTTCTTGAATTTGATGTCAGTAATGTACACCTTCCATATTTAGTCTTAAGTATGTTGATAGTGAAATACCAGTAGTTGGCTAGAAAAAGAAGAGCCAGCCTCCCATAGCAGTAAACACATGGTTTTGGGGCAAGTAGAATATCTCAAAAATGGTTTGGATGACAACTATTTTTAATTGCATCAGCCTGTTTAGTACACATTTTGCAGTATTGTTATCTACAGAATTGTGAGACCTTCAGCCATGAAAATTGCAGCTATAAATTTGGGGTTGGGTGCATAAATTTCTTCTGCTATGAACTGCCATTGACTTCTCTGGTTAAGTGGATAATATTTCCATGCTTTGTTTTACTATAGGTATCCAAAAAAAAGTCACACACACCCCTCCAAAGAGTTAATAGTACACCTTAAAACTGTCACTACATTCAGTGTAGTATTGACCCAGCACAGGAGTCTGCAGTTTTATTAATAAAACACGTCAAAATTTACCTTAACGGTAAGTAGACCAACAAGTAGGTCTGTTTTTTTTTTTTGTATCTGACAGAAGCAGACAGATATACAAATAAAAAAAAAAGCAGAGACCTACTTATTGGTCTAAACAGTAAGGTGATTTCATGATGTCATAAATTTAGTCGTGTTTTACACAGGGGCTCGTATCGTTGCTGACACTTTACCAGTCATACATGTACTATACAATATAGACTATATTGTATAGTACATGTATGACCGGTAAAGTGTCAGCAACGATACGAGCCTCTGTGATGCTTTATTGATAAAACTGCAGATTCCTGTGGACCCAGCTACCCCTCCCTAAACTGAGAATGTACTTACGTAATCCAGGAATTTCCAGGATGTTCGTGACTCCTTTATCTATTATTTCCAATTCTGTATTCTTCTGATCCCTGCATTCTTCAACATACTTTTTAAGCTTAGACATGGCTGAAACATGTAACACAAATCTTAAAAAGTTTTTTAATTTTTTTTTTCTGGTTCCAAAAATGGACATATAAATCTGACGGAAATGGTACTGTCTAATATATGGATGCAGTCAAACGCCGAGATAATTTTTGTCACGGACTTTTTACCTGGTGTCGGTAATGGGGAGGGATGGCCTTCCAAAATCAAACAGCATAAAGGAATATATTTTCACTTATTTTAGTAAACGCTGAAAATTCCTTTGCAGTTATATACCTTTAAAAATTTATTTTGAATCTCTTTCTAAATATCTCCTAGCTGATAATGTACATGACATCTAATTTAAAGAAAACTGTATTTATTGTTAATGTTTGTGATGGTGTTAATCCATGATAATGATGATGAATAAAATAATGGATTATTGAGTTAATTGGAACATATACATTTACTGATTATAAAAACAGCAAAGAAATTTATCACAATGAAGACTGCGAAAGTGCAAAAGATTCATTATATCTGAAACGCTGGACCATTAATTTGTTACAGAAATTCCATTCGGAAAAGATCTATTTGTATAAAATTTCAAAATTGCAAAAGTTTCTTTCATTTAGAGTTCTGAAAGTTTATTCGCTATATAGTGATGTAATTCATATATGATTTCATAAAACGTAATTAGGAGAGTTCAAGAATTTCAAAAGACTGAATCACGCTTTACCTGCTTTTGATATGAATGCGTTTTTCAATTTTCTTCTTGGAATTAATATTTTAGGCCATATTATTTTTACATCATGTTCGACAGTATATAAGCATATATATTCAGAAGTAAATACATTATTTATAAGTTAATTTTGCTTAACATTCAGACACAAATATGTCAACGACTATCAGAAGCACAGTGACAACAGTTCAAGGGATATTTCGAACATAGAGATTGGTTAACCGAACAATCTACATACACATTACACAAGAAAGTGATATACAAATTTCGTTATAGATTGGTTTATACTTGTTAATTGGCAGATATTGTTGGCATGCAAAAAAAGCATGGCTACAAAAGTGTATAAATACTTTTAAAAAAATCAACAAAACCAAAAAAAACCCCATACAAACAAGAGAGATGGTATACGAGACTCTTTTAATGACATAATGAAAGAAATCATATATAAGAGAAAACTACAATATACATTTTGATCAAGGAATATAATTTGACATACTAAAGACAAAAGACTCTCAGTAGAGAGAAAACATGGGACAATTGTTACGAGTCTAAGCTCTTAAAATAGTAACAGAAAGTGTGAAGACAACAAGCTTTGTAAAATTCAGTAATGTTTTTTCCATAGAATACCAAGTTTAAAAAAAATGAACTTAAGGTTTTACAAATCAAATCCAAAATTAATCCAAGAATTAAAAATTGAAGTCCTAGTAATAAAAAATGTCCTGAGTGAAAGTGAAACTGAATTCGGTTCCCAATGAAATCCAAAATAGAAGGCAATGACGTCTGTTGTAACCTTCAAAATGTAGACGTGTCAATAGTTTCTATTTAATCACAGAAAATATTATTCCAGTTTTGAATTCTTTATAAATTCAAGTGAATGTCTTCTCCATGAATTTCGTAGGAGTACTTATATATTTTCAGGAAAGGAATCACTTGAAATTTAATAAAATAAAAATTCAACCCAAACTGGTCACAACTTAACGTGTCAATTGTTTGGAGAGCGACTGAAGAAACCTCTATCAAGAAAACAGTTATACACCAATTAAAGACATAAAACAGATTCCCGGATGAGGGTCAATCTTCTTCAAAAAGTAGAAGTTTGTAACTTTAAACACGTTTCATATCACGAACTCCATGTATGGCGTTGGCTGAATGCTTCTTGATCTGAGAAAGAATTAAAAAAATAAATAGGTTGTTTACCAAAACTATCACTGATTCTGAAACAAGGTCAGCATTTAGATACAGTGTTTCTATTATTGGTTTGTTATTAATGAAATAAAAAAAACTCAAAGTCAGTCCAAGAAGAACTGATCTGAATTTATGGACAATGTCAAATCCACTAAACAAAGTTACATTGCAATAGCATGTAATGGAATTTAAAAAAAATTAAACAAAAAACCCCAACAATTAAATTCAATATACATAACATTTCCATCCATAGAAGTAAAAAAATGATTTATATAATAAATCTTTATTTTCACCATAGGTCAATTATACATGATATTTATAACAAAATAAGAAGAAATCTTATGAATGATACAAAGTATAGATTAAATAATGTTTCTATACACGGAAAAGTGCATCTGCTATTAAATTGTCTTTTCACTTAGTGTGCCTGATGTCAATATTATATTCCTATAACAAAAAAAATCTTTACCCTAATAAGTTTTGGTTTTCATCTAGCCTATGAAGCATCCATTGTGATCACTAAACACAACAATCGGAGAACGAGTAAACTTCAAAATGTTGTAAAGTCATTATCAAATCCAAACATTCCTTCTCGATTGTTGAATAATTTCGTTGGTGCTTATTTAATTTCTTAGAAAAATGCACACTGAGTGATCAACACAATTTTAATCTTCTTCAGTCAATACTGCTAAAACCCCAACATCACTTGCATCAACAAACAATTTTAATGACTGAAATTTGGAGCTGTAAGAACTGGTGCACTATTAAGCATGGCCTTTACGTATCAAAAGGCTCCTGGCATTTTTTCAGTCCAATAAAACTTGCTTTTCTTGATCAAATTCTTGTCAGCAATTATAGAAAAATTGGAACACAATTTCCCATAGTATCAAGCCATACATAAAAATCTCAGTGATTGCATTTTACTGACAGGCACAGGTAACTCAGAGACATCCTTGACCTTAGCATCTATGGGTTTAAATTATCCATATCCCATAATATGTCATATAAATTTTACACAAACACGGCATAACTCACTTATGGATAAATTGATATCAAACTTGAATCAGTGAATCTGTCGAAGAATTTTCGAATTTTTGCTAATTATGCTTTCCACAGTACGTGACTTTTGGCGCCGCCGTTTAGGCGCAAACGGTTTGGCACAGAGCCGTTTTGGCGCCGGCCGTTTCGGCACATTTTGGCGCAGGTCATTTTGGCTTAATTACTGGGTAAGTGGGACTAAATACGTGTCACATCGTGTTAACATACAACTGGATTGGACACGACGCGAAGTACAACAGTCATTGTACGCGCTGAAACGGATTAATTGCCGGCAGAGAGGAAGTAAATACGTGCTACATCGCACTAACATACCATATTGAAACCGATATGGTACGTTATCACGACAAGTATTACTCCACGAGTGACACTAATGAATGTTTTTTAAAATAAATGTTTTTCTTGCCGACAATGTACTATTTACATTGAGAAATACGTTCATGTCAATAACCGCCAAAACGGCCTGCACCAAAACCGCTCTGTGCCAAAACTTCCTGCGTCACGCCAAAACGTTCTGTTTCGTTCTTTCCAGGTGTCGGCGTAGATGATGACATAATTGATGTAAGCATCATAATTATCTAGTCCGGATGTAATCATGTTCATTAACGTTGAAAAGTGCATGGCGAACCTTTCATCCCAAACAGAATCACTTTATATTGATAAAGTCCATCTGGAGTCACGAATACCGAAATTTTCTTTGCTCTTTTCGTCAGTGAAATTTCCCAAATCCTTTCAGAAGGTTATATATGGTGACATACTTTACATTTCCAATTTTATCAGTGCGATCATCGATTCTTGGCAATGGAAAATGAATCTGTTTTTTTGTGTTCCCTGTATTTCCTTTGATCATGTTAAGATTCAGCTCAATAAAAAAAATACTTTCATTTGTCTATACCATATCAAAATTTTAAATGGCTGTTTTCTTTTCTACAAACTCACTTATTTTACTAGATGAGGCACAATACAGAGAATTCGATTAAGTCAAAGTGTCACTGCTGATTAATGTTGTCACATATATTGTCCCTTCAAGACTTGTATCCCAGGATATCGTGAACAATTTTCTAGGGATTTCCAACATGAATAACTGTACATCCGGATATATTTA
This sequence comes from Potamilus streckersoni, assembly GCA_016746295.1. Classification (NCBI taxonomy): domain Eukaryota; kingdom Metazoa; phylum Mollusca; class Bivalvia; order Unionida; family Unionidae; genus Potamilus; species Potamilus streckersoni. The sequence continues at coordinate 2,656,095 of JAEAOA010001954.1, forward strand.
TCTCCCATGAACAAATACAAGAAAAAGCAATTAAATTTTATGATGAGAGTTTAGAAAATTCTATAACATGTATCTTTTCACCTCAGGTATAGCCAATTACAATAAATAAGCAAATAAATAAATAATAAAAATATCATAACATGATGTCAATAATATCTTCAGTAAATGACTTGCTAGCAAAACTCATTTATAAAAATGTGTCAGTGGTTTTGTAAATGACTCCTGACATTTAAAGACATTATTTCTGAATCGAAAAGCTTTTCAAACTAGCATATTTTAAATAACTACAGGTTGAGAATTCTCATTAAATATGTTACTATCTAATTTTAATTTTTGATTTGTGAAATCATAATTGTCCTTGAAAAATAATGCATGCATTTTCATTTATTTTATCGACATCGCTATTGATATTGCTATCTTTAATTAATTTATGGCCCTATTTTTGGACATACATATTCCTTGATCTATTTGTTTCTTAAGTTTCTCAATCAATATACTTTGTACCTGTACAAACAGGGTATACTGCATTTGTTGTTTTTTCTTTCTGTGTCAATAGTGAAGGTACTTCAATTAACTGTCGAAAGCTTTAATGATGAAACTGTGTATTGTATAAGTTAACTCCCTTTGTGGTAATGGATTGCCTTCCATGTGAAGTAATTTAATAATGGTGTATAAGTAAAAGAGCGCTATCAATAGTTAAAAATGATTGAATGAAAGTAGTTTGTAATTAATTCATATAAAATTGTATATTTGTATAAAAATATAACCAAATTGGGGTTTTTTTTTATAAATATTTTGGGTACTTTTTGTAAATATTTTGACTATTATCATCAAAAAATGACAAAGGGCATTATTATGAAAATACTGTGGGAAGTTAACTCTTGTACAAAGGGAAATAACCAGTATTAAAGTATAGCAGCATTTCGCTGAAGAATTCAAGCCACTGGGATTACATGGACGGAAGATGTCTCCTACATGTTTAAGACTTCAATCTGAGCATCGGGGGTGCATTTACAGACCCCATTGATCATGTTCTAATTAATCAATCTTATAATGGAGAAGTTGGGGTCAAACCCCCCCCAATCTGATTACCAAATGTTTAAAGAAAGTCTTGCTCTGATTTTGTACAAGAATAAAACTTTTCAATTAATTTTATCCATAATGTTGGTTAAAATATAAATATTGTGATAAAGTATAAAAAAAATGTCATGGTTGAAAATAAAATTTTAGCCGGCACGACTCTTGTCCAACAACTTTCAATACATTGTCCTTACTGGTTATGCAAGTGCGGCTCCTTGATCACACCTCTAAACCTACTGAAATCCATGCCCTGTGTATGACCATCTACAAACTTACAAGGCGCGAGACGACTATTAACAATGATTACGAAATATGAATAATGGGGATTAATAAACAATCAATTACAGGATTTACTTTCCATATTTACATGACCGAATTTCCATTGGGGAAATAAATGTAGATATTCAAACAAATTCACTATCTAAACTGGAATTTTTTAAAATATAAATGTGATAAAAGTAAAAAAAAGCAATAAAGTCAGTATGATATCACACAACCGACTCTGGATCAAGCGAAACTATGGGAATTATGAAAACAGTATCTTTGGTTCAAGTAGATTTTCATTGAAGGTTGTCAACCCTTTCTGTTTGACAATCGGATTATATACTATAATTGATGTCGAGGAGGAGGGGAGACGTGAACTTTATTTGTGGCAGTGTAAATTAAATGTAAATTATATATATATATATATATATATATATATATATATATATATATATATATATATATATATATATATATATATATATATATATATATATATATATATATATATATATATATATATATATATATATAGTTTGTGTGAATAGCGTGTTCATGTCAATGTAAATTATACATAAAGTATATACATGGAGGCCGTGTAAGTCGGCTTTCCTGATTAAGTACACGGCAGCTGTGGGAATAATCTTTCCCATATAAAGTACATGGTGGACACGCAAATAGCCTCGACCGAAAGTCCGGGTAAAAGCTTACCAGTCTGATTTAGATTTATATAAGGCAGGAAGAAATGAAAAAAAGAAAGAAGCGTTGTATATTCAGATAATGTATTTTATTTAGTTAGGTTCCTTCGATTAGTACTCACCATTTAAAAGCTCGGGCGTACGTTTAGAATTTGATAATAAAAAGAAAGAAGCGTTGTATATTCAGATAATGTATTTTATTTAGTTAGGTTCCTTCGATTAGTACTCACCATTTAAAAGCTCGGGCGTACGTTTAGAATTTGATAATAGTCCTTGGAGTACTTGATTCAGTGCATATGTTTCACATCCGTTGATTCAGTATAAAATCTTTTTATCATTGTATGATTGATTACAGTGTAACAGGGCAATTAGTTATTGCCTAATATTCTAATTTAATATATTACAATAATTGCCAGCTAAACATTTGATAACTATACATACCGAATTACTGAATTTTTAGCCGTGAAATTCACGCAGAACGAAAACTTAAAAAAAGGCCCAGAGAGATTTGGTATGTCGTGCTCGAGTTTATAACCTACGAAAGGCTTGTTGTATTAGCAAAATACCTCAGCTCTTTGGGAATTTTATAAACAAGTGTAATACACTGCGGTAAATTTAACATTTAGACTAATTATTTTACAAAAGTTAATTAGGCATTGTTCAACTGACAGCCATCTTTAGGGCCCGAAATCATGTTACATAGAACAGGGGCTCTTATCATTGCTTACAATTTACCGTCATACATGTACTATATATAAAAAGTAGTTATTATATATTACTGTACGACGGTAAATTTTAGGCAACGATACGAGCCCCTGTGGTACACACTTGTTCTACCACAGGAGTCTGCAGTTTTATCAATAAATCACGACGAAATTTATGACATGAAATCACCTTAACGGTATTATAAATTAACAGTTAATTTATAATACCGTTAAGGTGATTTCGTGTTGTCAGAAATTTCGTTGTGCTTTATTGATAAAACTGAAGACTCCTGTGGTTCTACCTAGTAAAAGCCCTACAGGTCTAATAGGGGCATTTACTCCAGTTAAAATTAATTTTAATCGTTCTGAAATTTAATACCAATATAGTTTAACCCAAACCTGCTCAGTTCTAAATGTTTAATGATATGTATCTTAAATGCTATCCCAAAAACTTCGAGACGAAAATTATTGATTGCTACAACAGGCACTTGATTCACGGGAAACCAGTGTATACGTCTGCAAATACGTTGACACAGTCACACTTGATTGTTAAGCAACGGGTGGTGCGTGGTCAGAGATAAAGAAGAGACAGAAGTGATAAGACAGAAGAGTAATGACAGGAAAGGCAGAAATAAGTAAAAGAGTGTCAGTGTACATTTTTCGTTCCTTCATACTCAGACCAGTCCTGCTACCATAATGGCGATATGAAACCTCAACCGGCATAGCCCTGAGAATTACTAGGTCTTACTTGTAGCTGACTAGTTCATTAGAGTGTGATTTTGGAAAACTCCTGCTTGTGAGATACCAAGTAAGAAGCTTCTGCAATTATTGCTGGTAATTTGCTCCAAGTCCCTGCTGTGCATGGGAAGAAGCTAAACATGTAACAATTTGTCAATGCTGACTTTAATTAGAGCATTTTCCTGTGGTATGCCTTAGTTTGATAATGATAACACTCCCATTTAACACAAGGTAACTAACTCTCACGGGTCACAATCTGACCCCTTGATGGCTCTGTTATAATTTTTACATACATTCAGCGCATTTAGTCATAACTTACACCACCATAAAGAAGTCATTCCATGCCATTAACTGGGAAAGTTATCATTGGTTTCCCCAGTTGGAAGTGTTATCTATGGTTTCCCCATGAAACAAGTGTCTGTGATTGTATAAACATTTACATTGATAGCCTGTATTCCTACAGGGTATGACGTATCTCCTGACATGTTTAGGTTGACATCTTCACAAATAATGGCATTGTGTAGCATGTTCCAATGCCTCAATACAACAAGGGCATTAAGTATTAATAAAATAATGTTACATTATACTAAAATTCCTATATCCATTACAAGTTATGTATTTTTTTTATTTATTTATTTTCAGTTTGTTTACCTTCACTTTCTGTTTAGGGCTATCAAAATTCATTTTTTGCTAATTTTGATTTTTGTTTGCCCATTTTCATTTATTATTGTTGAATAGGTGTGTCTTATTTGAGCCATACATACCCTGGAGGATCTTTGACTATATTGACAATAAAATTAAAACTTCAATTAGATTGCAAAAGATGTGTGGTATTGACCTAAAAATTTATAAAATGTATTTATTTGTTCTACCTTATTTTAATGTCTCAAAAAATGATCAAAGTGTTAGAACTAGCCTTCATTAAAATAGTACCGTACATGTAGTTACTCTGAAAAGTATAATGACAGTTTTAAAACGGATTGTAATAGCAGAATGTGATAGCCTTGTAAGAAAATAATTGAGGTCAAAATTTTCCATTCTGGAACTTCACATCTCCATGCTTTTTTAAAAGCATCAGGGTTATTATTATACCTTGTTTTGTCCATCCATTCATCCACCCATCTATCTTTCCATCAGTTACTGTAGAAACTTTGTAGTTGTGAAGTCCTCTGCATGAGGGGTGTTGTTATTGGCTTCTCACTGAGAGCCCCCAGGAATGGGTCAAAGGTCAAATTCATACTATATTCAATTTTAATGACATTTCAAAATTCATATATGAAGTCAAAACAGGAAGATGTATACAGATTACTAATCTCCTCATGGTCAATCTGCAGTGAGGTGGGATTAAGAATATGCAGTGAAAAGCACATTTTTGTGATGGCTAGTCATTTCAGTTGTTCTAGTCATTCTTTCAGTTACAACATCATGTTGGAGCCAGTCTGTACTTTAGACGGTCACCAGGAGACAGTATGGTGTGTAGCCTGGAACCCCAGTGGGACTCTCTTGGCTTCGTCTAGTAGTGACAAGACAATACGCATCTGGGGACAGGAGGGGGATCATTGGGTTTGCAAGAGTGTCTTGATGGAGGGACATCAGAGGACTATACGCTCTGTCGCGTGGTCACCATGCGGAAATTACCTTGCCAGTGCCAGCTTTGATGCTACCACTGGTATTTGGAGTAGAAAAGAGGGGGAGTTTGAATGTATTGCCACACTAGAGGGTCATGAGAATGAGGTTAAATCTGTTGCTTGGGCACCAAGTGGAAGTCTACTAGCCACATGTAGTCGTGACAAAAGTGTATGGATTTGGGAAGGTGAGGTCCTGCTTCTGGTAATTTCATGTCATATTTATATGCAGAGTAACATATTTATTGAAGGATACGATTCTTGTGCATTTATGTTGCATATATGAATTTTTTAAAATGACTATTAAAATCAGATGCACAAAATGTTGAAGGCAGAATTTTGCAGATCTGCATATCCTGCACCTTTCTCAGTAACATTTAGTTCCTCCACCCAGAATACCCTTAACCTCACATCATCTTCCAGTGACTTAACTGAAAGAATACAATGCATGAAATGTGAATATTGATTTCATCGTGCCTCAGATAATGATATATCTTTTTTCTTTAATAAACAAGAGACAAGTATGGATGTTTGTGACCTATTTTTCTGACCCCACTTTTTCTATTTCTGGAAGAAATACTGGATTAGCACAAAAATAATGATGGTAATATTAAGCACCAAATATAAGACTCATCCAAAAGGAATTAAATTAGTTTTAAGAATCAAATATAAGACCCATCTGCAATATAAGTATCATAGCTTTAGGTACCAAATATCAGACTTGTCCACAAAGAATGATGGTAGTAAGACTTTTCCACAAGGCACTTGGGTAGTTTAAAGTACTAAATATAAGACCAGTTCAGAAGGAACTAAAATAGTTTTATGTACAAATATCCAACTTGTCCACAAAGAATGACAGTAGTATTAAGCATCAAATTTAAGACTTGTCCACAAGGCACTAGGGTAGTTTTAAGTACTAAATGCAAATGCAGAAGAAATGGTAAAATTAATGGATAAGTAGACTTTTTTTTCCAGCTGTCCATTATTTGATGCATATTCATATTCAAACTTGACCAAAGCCAGTATGTTAATTTTACTCTGACAATATGTGTATTATCATGCAGGTATTTTTTGTTATTATAGAGCTACATTTGTATGACGTACATTGGCAGTTTTTACTACACAGTGTATGAAAGTTTTTACTTTCATAGTTTCGCTTTTCTCCACCTTATTATTACAAAAATTCTACTGTTAGCCTGAATTTTTGGAAAGATTTTTCTGTCAAATAGTTACTTAGCCCATTATCAGCATGATTTGTTTGCCGTTTTCAGTTACTGAAGACGAGGAGTATGAGTGTGCCAGTGTGCTAAGTTCCCATACACAGGATGTAAAGTATGTGACATGGCACCCAACAAAGGAGATGTTAGCTTCCTGCAGCTATGATGATACTATTAAATTGTACAAAGAGGAAATTGATGACTGGACCTGTTGTAATACTTTACAGTCACATCAATCTACTGTCTGGAAAGTTTGCTTTGATAAAACTGGGTCAAGGCTTTTGTCATGTGGGGATGATAAAACTCTGAAAATTTGGCAAGAGTATCCACCAGGAAACCCCGAGGGAGTTGTAACGGTTGGTTCAGACTCCGCATGGAAATGTGTATGTACACTATCAGGATATTTTAACAGAACTGTTTATAATGTAGATTGGTGTCATACTAGTGGCTTGATAGCCACAGCAGGTGGTGATGATGCTATTTGTGTCTTCAGGGAAGAAGAGTGTTCAGATAAAAACCAACCTTCTTTTTCTCTTGTCACAACTGTAGCAAAAGCACATTTACAAGATGTAAACTGTGTGGCATGGAATCCTAAAACTCCTGGACTCCTTGCTTCATGTAGTGATGACAGACACATTAAACTGTGGCAGATTACAGGACTATAGAATCTTAAATTTGCATAGGGCATTGTATGATTGTCATTTTAAAAATATTGAAGGGAGTAAATTGTATATTGACAGATCAGTTAATCAACAGTGCTTTAACAAAATAAAATCTTTACCTTGGTGCCTGAGATTATGTGTGAATTTTTTATTGCTATTCATCAATACCATTTGTTATTAAATATTGAAATGAAATAGTTCTAATCTTTATAAACTTTAGGAATGAGTGGAAGTTTCTTTAAAAATCATGAAGGCCTATATAATGTTATCTTCCTCAACTTAGTGTGAATTACAGTTTAAAAGATCATATTTAAATGTATTTTTTTTTATTGTTAGTTTCTCTCACTTTTCTCACCAGACTCTGCAATGTAAGGTCAAACATTATTAAGATAGACTGAAGTTACCACAGAGACATCCAAACTGTATTGCACATATTTGTTTGCCTGATGTTGTGACAACTTATGTTGTGATAACTTTTAAGCAGCTAAGTAATCCATGCAGATATCATTTTTTTCAGCTGGAGATTTGAAATGAGGACAAAACTGTTAAATTGGGATAAACATGTAAGCAACAATCATTAGTGTCAGAATAGTTGGTCACTGTGACCTACACTTCCCTGGACTCATTTGGAACAATGAAGTAAAGATCCTGAACTAGTTCCTTGATATATTATGCCCACAGCTGGAGAGTTGCTGAAAAAGTGAAACTTTTACACACAACAAGTCTGTAAACAATATTCATATGTGTAAGAAAATTAGGTTACTGTGAACTAATTTCTCTGGAAGTGGTTCAGCATGATGCAAGGAACACCCTGACTACATTACAGGCAATTTCCATGCATTTCGCTTGAATAAGTCAGTAGTTTGAGAAATGTAGGTCAATGTGACCATCTATAACATCTAGTTTGGTTTAGAATGAAACCAGAACAGTTTTGATTAAATTTCATGAACATTGCATTCCTACAACTGGAGATTGGTCAAAACTTTCACATGGTGGCTAACCAGTGATAATAGTGTTAAAAAAAAGTAGCTCACCATTACCATCTTTATCCTGGGATACTTTAGAGTGATGTAAGATCACTGATCAAGTTCCATGAAGATGCCTAAAGAGGGATATTTACTACAGGACAATCTTTAAAAATTTAAGTCAGTTCATATGCCTCCTGCCTGATATGATATGGCTAACAAAATTATACATTGGTAAACTTACTTTGACATTTTGATGAACTGTAGTGTTCATAGGCAGAAAGGGAAAAAACAATTTTTTATTTTTGTCTCTAAAGGATATTATGATAAAAGTAGTGACCATGGAAAAATATGGCATCAGTGACATTGACCATGAGGATATAACCTTGACCATGGTATATACCATGCCATGAAATTAAGAAGTGTATGAAGGTTCATATCCATGTGCCCACTGCAGATTTTAATTTTAAAAAAAAAGAATTTAAATTAAAACTTATATTATAAGCCTAAGTCAGCCTGATATTGCCTACCTGCTTAAATGACTCAACAGCTGACTGCCACTTCACAAAACAGGCTTATGTAATACTGTAAGAACACAACCTGTCTATATACTATCTACTTTATGATCCGTTGATTGAACCCAATTTAACTATAGAATCCTGCCAGTGGAGTAGGGAATGTAGAACATGTTCAGTGTTTCTTCCTACATGCCATAAAGGTGACTAATGATGTCAGCTGTTTGTCCACTTGGATATGTCCCTTGATTATGTTCCAGCCAAGATTTTTGTCTTTTTAAAAGAGTATGGTTTCTGTTAACTGACTGTATTTTAAGAATGTTACTTCGTTTTTAAAAACCAGTGTGACTTAGTAGTTTCTATGCCATATGCCGGATTCACAACTGAAGTGGTGCAGATTTGAATTCTACCATCAGCAGAACTAGCCTGGGTCAGCTACTCTGGTGTGCTCTTGGGCAAGGTACATTACTCCATTTGACTCGGCATAAATAACTTGTATTGCCTTTTCATGAAGCATATTTTACTTTAGCATTGCTGCCATGTGTCCTGTTTTTCCCATGTTTTGGACCTGAATATGGCTGTACATTTTTCTTGTTAAAAATTTGTTTACTAAAGAGAATTGAATTAAAAATTTCCTTGCAATTTTCTGTTTATAATAGGCACCCAGTTTCATTCTGAGTGTCACATTTATGTAGATATCAAATTCTAAAATATGATTAGTTCATTCAAAATAGAGGCCAGGTGATGTCATCCATAAATATATGGTTCCCAATACAAAGCCAGGTGATGTCATCCATAAATAAATAGCTCCTGCACTTCTAGTGCAGCTTTAAATTGTTACTGAATGGGATGGCCATGTCATAGCACTTGTATATCAACACATGATCCTGTCAAAGCACTTTCATAACAACACATGGAAATTTGGAAAACGCTACATATTGCTGTTTATACCTCTACACTTTCACACAAAACCTAACAAACATTTATTCAGACTATAATCAGAAGCAACTGGCAGAGATGGCTGCAACTACTTAAATCCACCATATTGTTTACATCAACATCCACTGTTGACAACCGACTTTCCAGAGCAAATAAGTCTGTTGTAATATTTATTTCACTGATATTCTGTTACATAAAAATATCCACACACAGAAAAAGCTAGGTTAAGTTTAATCATAAATATATGGTTTCAGCATACAATGCCAGGTGATGTCATCCACAAATTTATGGCTCCTGTACTAGCAGGGCTAAGCACCTTTACCACGTGTTATCAAAATCTAATAAAAAAAAAATACATTCTCTAGAGGGGTGACAAGCACATTCACCTGCAATATCACATTAATATACAAGGATTCAGCTTGTTCTCAAACTGAGATTTATCTAATAAGCCTACATTCCAAGTTTTATCAAAATCATTGTGAATATGTAAATCCTGCTCATTACCAAACTCATCTTTATATGCCCATATCCCAAGTTGGATTAAAAGAAATATTGCTTCCAGTGTGGTAACAGGCTGAGCCAACTAAATGCATGATCACCTACTTAATATGTATTGATTCTGGTCATTAAACTTGCACAAGGTGTTGATCTAATATTAAAGCCAATATTCAGTTCATCAAAATCATTGGAAATAGGCTGCCAAAGTGGTAAGATCACTTTATAAATATGCATAAATCTCATTCATGAAAGAAATTGTGTGATGTCTTGAAGATAAAAGTTAAATTCTAAATGTGATCAAAACTTGATCCGAGATATGTTCTCTTGAGTGGTAACAGTACTAGCCAGTTAGATCAAAGATCACTGCAGTATTAGGCATGGTTCATTCCCATCAAAATCATCCAGGGTCTTAATAATGGTACACATTCACATTCCAAATTTGCTAGAAATTCAATGAAAACTATGGTCTCAACAAGCTCAGCCAATCTGATATATGCTCACTTGATTAATATCTTGATATAAGCCCATATTTCAAGTTGAATCAAAATTCAACCCAAAGTACCAAGTTTCACAGCAATCTATCAAAAACAGAGCCAAGTCTTGTTCACAAGATTTTGACAGAAGGATGGATATGAGGAAAGGTATATACTTATCACCTAAATAATTCACAAGAAGGAATGTAAAGAAACAATTGGAATGAATACCTTTATATTAAAAGCCTACCAGTACTTTGAATTCGTTATTTTCCTAGATTTTGTTTTTGTAGAAAACTGCATTCTCAGACACTTAAACTTATGAATATTCATCACAAGATCATTCTTTTTAGCAGGGATCTGGTTCATAACAACATTAACATGACAAAAACTGATACCTTAAGAATAAAGATGAATTAAAATTACTTATCAACATAAACTCTACTTAGATATTCCCAAAAGTATCTATCACTAACAAGGGGAGCAGAAATAATGAACAAAGTTGTCATAAAATCACATTTATTACCACCAATGAGAAAAATCTGGACATATCCTCTCTTCAGACCATATGCCCAGTTGAAAAATCCCTGAAATATCAACATGGGGTGTATTTACTGCTGGTAACATGAGTGGACAAGCTGACCAAAATAAGTATGCAAGCAAAAATGGCTGCCACATCTGTACTGTCACAATCTTCTTTAACTGTGAAACTTCTTTGAAAGTGCCTCTGTGGTTTGCAGACATTTTGTTAAAATACTGTCCACCTATAATAATTGTTTAATTAATTTGATGTTCATGTGGTCTCTTTATCCTCCATTGCATTATTTTCTTTGCTCTTCTTTCACCCATGAGTTCACAGTATCGTTGACAAGAAATGTAAGAATGCCAGTGTGGTGAAGGTTCACAAACCCTGCCATTGTTCCATCAAATGTTAAGTCTGTGCAAACCATTCATAAAGCAAATTATTACTTTGTTACTAAATAACTGTATTATGTATCAAAATGCACACAGCATATACTATATATGCTTTTGTAAAAGTTAGATCCAACTGCAGTTAGTACAGACTCCAATCTGTTAAGATAATTAGTAAAGCAAACAAAAAGCAAGATTTGCCTGTAAATCATTTGAGAGCAGATCTGGGTCTATTGTTGGAGTTGGATCCAACACAAGTATTGACGGTAAACAGTCACGCTGTAGCATATTACCACAATGCATTAATTTCACCACTGTTCATTTGAAATTGTAATACAAATAATGAAGTCCTGTATCTGCCACACATCATGCAAGGCCATATCTGGGACAATGCAATAATTAACTGTTCAATAATATAGGAGTACATATGATATGATCGCAATAATATACTTAGTTTCATGGCATTGCAATGAACAAACATTTGTCTGGTAAAATTTCTATGTTAATGTACTGTATATACTCACAAGTCAGATCCATCTACAAATTACAGACTCAAATTTGCCATTGCCTGTTGTTCAGGCATATCTAAGTCTCTGCAGTTTATTACGATTAGAACAAACAAAGACCCTGGTCTAACTGTACAATGGCAGATAAGGCCCATGTTGTTTGCAGTTTTATCAAATTCATGAAGAAATATATATATATATATATATATATATATATATATATATATATATATATATATATATACAGTAATTGAAGACTAAGACCTGTCTTAAAATCAAACTGAAAGTACACAATTTTGCAATCAAACATTAAAACTTCATACAGCCTACTTACATTTATCTGATAAAATCTGCTACTGGTAACTAAAAACAAATTCTGCACAGTTTATCATTTTGATACCACTGCTTATTTTACCTATTGCTAATTAGGTAAAATTTGGTGATAAGTAGCGGTAATACTTCTTGAACACTGCATTGGATGATTGTGTTAGCTATTTACTATATTAGCAGGAGATATTATCAAAACAACTCTTTTAACATCACAGACATGAAAGCCAAATGGTAAATAAAATTAACTCTGGATCTGTATAATGTGTAACTAAACTCTGGCTCATTAATGGTTGTTCTATTCACAAAATGAAATGAACAGTGTAGGCCCTGATATGGTAATCTTATCTAATATACTAGTAAATACTGTAATCTGTTGTTATTGTTGGGCTCAACGCCATTTTTCAGCACACGATAGGCTATTCATGGCGGCCAGTATTAATGGTGGAGGAAGAAACCGGGAAATCACCGGAAAAAACACCGACCCACAAGAAGCTACTGGCAAGCTTTCTCACATATACACATTCGCTGAATCCTAGACTCCAACTCACACAGACAGAGGTGAATGGCAGTGATCCGTAACGGACAGGGCTTTAGACCACTCGGCCAATCCCTGTAATCTGTACTCTTCAACCCAAAGGCTTTGTACATAGTTATTTTTTCTTTCATTCATTTGACAGTCATCATTTAATGCATTTGGATTCTCTGACAACCTTATAAAACTAGGATTTAACAATTTAGTTGTAAATTTTGTTTAACTCGTATAGTTACACAATAATTTTCATCACCAAGTCAGACAAGAGTCCAGAGAAGAAAAGAAAATGACGCTCAACTATCTTCAATGCAAAATCTATGCTTGTCTAATGTTAGAATATACATTTTACTAACGGAACACTACAGTTGTGTTCTGTTTATTTGGCATGAAAAAGAATTTTATGCATTAGAGTTTCCTTATGATGCAAGTAAAAATTTTCTTTAATTACCCCAAATAATTATATTAGATCTAGTCTAGCTAATCTCAAAATAACACATGCGTGTAATTCAACAAAATCAACGTACATATGTACACCTTTAATACACAGTGCCTCAACAGTTAAAATGTACTGGACACTATCTACAGGGTACTGGTTTGAACCTGGCCATCAGATATGCACGAGTAAGCCAGTGCAGTGTGTCCTAAGGCAAAAAACTTCACTCTCATAGCCTCACCACTAAATACCCTTTTGCTGCTGAGCATTCAATCGCCAAACCAACTGAATACTACCTGGTAGCTTTAACACTATGATTTGAAATACACTGAAATGAAGTGATTTACATTTAGGATACACTAATCAGTGGATTTAATTCAGGATTAAATATATTTTTTTTTGCTGACAAAGTCTTCAAAGAGTTATTACTTAAATGAACATAGTGCCAACACGTGATATTTGTGCTGACATTGGAAACAAAGTGTCCAACTCAAAAATAGTATCCCTCTAATGCTTCATTCACCCAATTTAGAGCATAATAAGACATGAAACCACAAAATTATATTAATATTTTTGGTCAAGGAATGACTGCTGTGACACATTAAAAGAAGATTATTCTTTAATACATAGCCTCTGCCTACAAAATCAAATAAGAGCTTTACAACATGAATTCATTTCTAACTCTCAATACGAATCCCACACTGAAAGAAATGATTAATCTGTACACCTCATTGTAACTGGTTATATTTTTACAACTGAAAAAAATACATGATTTATGAAAAGGATATACCTGTAAACTGGTCATAAAACAATGAAACTAATTCTCGCCATGCAAAGTTATTCAAAATTCTAGTGACAATGATCAAAGTAATGATACAACAATAACATCTTTCCATAAAACACTCAGCTGTATAAAAATGTCAATTAAAAAAATAATAAAATGTGTCAACATACATCCAACCATGTGATTATAATTGAAATCAATGCAGAAAATCAACTCGTATTGAAAAATACAAAGCCTTTTCATGGATATAAAGTTTGGTGGATTTATTTTTTTAACAATTGCAATTTTGTCTGTACATAAATCTGTTTATTAGCAATGGTGTCCTATATTTTTTCACAAAAGAAATCAGTTTGTTAGATTTTTATATTTGTGGACCTTAGATGCATTTCCATATATTTTCCACAAAAAGATCCCCGTTTGTTGGCTCTTTAAATTTTTGGACTGGATATGGAGTCCTGTATTTTTTCCACAAAAAGATCTGTGCTTCTTTGAACTTTAAATTGTAGCGACCATTAAATCTATGAAAATCTGTAACTCCCCATCAAAAAATAGTGAATTTACAGCATTGATAGTAGACAGTAAATTGATGATTTCAACTATTTAGCTGAATTTCAACAGTGCAGATTTACATAATTAAATCTATACTAATTTTTTCTCATTAAGTCTAATGCTCTACTGAGGTATTGTTGACCTTCAAAAAATATATACTACATACATTCCTGATGAAGTTTGATCCCATAGCAGATTAGACTCTACATTAATTGCAACCGGATCTGATTTGTTACAAAACTATACATAATATAAGACTAACTGCATCAATGATACAGTACTGTCTTTACTCAGATACAAGATAAAACCAACAGCAAACAAAGTCCCTGACCTTCCATCACATAATACTCTACACAATAACAAACAAATCTGGCTTTACATAATTAAGCACACAGCAGTTTGGTGTACATTATATGTAGATGTAAATCAAATATCAGTTATCTACATTATCAGTGAATTCTTTTACAGAAAAACATTAACATGGGAGAAACCAAACATTGTATTGCTGTTGTTGAACCCTATTACTTTGCAAGCCATGTATGCTAGCAATTCTGAGCAAGCATCACTACAGCTCATTAATCAAAAGAAAAGATGAATATATATATATATATATATATATATATATATATATATATATATATATATATATATATATATATATATATAGAGAGAGAGAGAGAGAGAGAGAGAGAGAGAGAGAGAGAGAGAGAGAGACAGGCATATACTGTACAGATTGCAAATTACTGACAAATATTTAATGGACATAAATATATGAAATAACTTTTAAGGGCATTTGTTAAAAAGATGCTGACAAAATTTTCATGCAAAAACACTAAATGAACACTAAAAAGCAAGTTTAGAATCATTCTTTCATGATTAAATTTGCCATGATCGGACCTGGTGAGAAATGCAAACCAGTCCCTCAATGGAGAAATGCAAACCAGTCCCTCAATGGGACTGATGCTCTACTAGATGAAAAGAATTCCCTGAAACTCTAGAGAACACCATTGCTTTCTTTTAACTGCTCAGTGATGAAACCATCTCTGACTGTATTCAGTGATTACAAGATTTTCAAATTAGATTTTGTGGTACTCGTACTGTCAGCTTGGCACCATTTTCATTTAGGACAAATCAGACATCCTTAAAAGTCATTTGATGAAGAACCTCGCGTCTCCAAAATTATCATCCATTCAGGAACTGAAGTGGCGAGATTTTTAAGACATCTGTCGTGACAGAGACAACTATGTACCACTAGCACCATTTACATTAACATCAAACTAGGTATTATAAATATATTGGTGAAAACACCATGATGATGTATCAATCCATTTAAGAGTAGAAATAACAGTATTTTCAAGATAACCACCATGGTAACCAAATTAAGGGTCAGTCATTTTCATTTAGGACCAAGTTACCACAACAAGAACTCTTCTGCTGTAAACCCCATGTCAAAATGACGTTTTTTTCAGAGTAGCTAAAAATAGATTTTCAAAATGGCTGCATAATGGACATTAGATCAGTACCATCTTTAGGTCAACAAAACACTATAAGAAGTCTTTTAGTTAAAACCAAATCATGATATGACCATTCATTCAGGAAAAGTATCTATAAAAAGATTTCATGCTGGCCACAGTGGCTGTCATATTAGAGTCTGGATTAGCACCGTTTTCATTCAGTACCATATAGACATTATAAGAAGTCTTCTAGTGTAAACCCCATGTCAGTATGCCTTTCCATTCTAGAGGGATAAAAAGATTTTTAACATGGCTGCTGTGGTGGCCATTCTGGGAGTCATTTTCACCATTTTTATTTAAAACCATGTAGACATCAAAAAAGTCTTTTAGTGAATAACCTCTTATTCATGCAAACATCCATTCAGGAGTAGTAGAGATAACAAGTTTTTTTGTTTTCAAAATGGCAACTGTATGTTGGCCATATTGGATGT
This sequence comes from Potamilus streckersoni, assembly GCA_016746295.1. NCBI lineage: Eukaryota > Metazoa > Mollusca > Bivalvia > Unionida > Unionidae > Potamilus > Potamilus streckersoni. Next base: position 2,672,464 of record JAEAOA010001954.1, read on the forward strand.
CACATCAGCACAATGTACACTGAAGACCAACTAAACAAAAAAAAAAGTCTTTTGCTGAAAACTCCACACCAACATAACATTCCACATAGGAGCTGCGATAAGAATATTAAAACTGCTGCTATGGTGGCCATATCAGATTTTAGATCTGCACAAATTTTATTTAGGACCAACTAGATCTTTAAGTAAAATCCCCATGTTGATTTTACCATCCATGCTGGAGAAGCATAAAGATTTTCATGATGGCCACCCCGGATCAGCATCATTTTCATTTAGGAATACCTAGATGCCATTAAAAGTAATTTTAGTGAAAACCTCAAGTACATAACAACCATTCATTCTTAAGTAATAGCAGTAAGATTTTAAGAAGGCTGCCACAGTGTCCATAGTGAATATCAGCTTGGCACTATTTTCTGGATGGATGGATATCAGATTGGCACTATTTTCTGGATGGATGGATGGATATCAGATTGGCACTATTTTCTGGATGGATGGATGGATATCAGATTGGCACTATTTTCATTTAGGACCAAGCAGACATCATGAGAAATCTTTTAGTGAAACCCATCCATTCAAGATTAGCTTTAACAAGATTTTTTTTGACAGCTACCATGGTGACCATACTGGACCTCAGATCGGAACTATTTTGATTTATCACCAAGAAGTCTTTTAGCAAAAAACCAATGCTGGATTGACCATTCCTTCAGAAGGAGCAGTGATAAGATACTGGATTTGCAAGCAGTACCATTTTCATATAGGACTAACTAGACCCGGGAATGAATGCAAGTTTCATGGCAATCCTCCAATTAATTTCAGAAGACTAGTGATCACAAACTTTAGCAACTGATGTCGGTCAACAGACAAAAGACCATCACATAAGCTCTTCTGGTCTATGACCAACTAAGCTTAAAAAAATACCTGTACGGAAAAAATGACCAAAAAGTGAAACAAAATGTGATATTCTATATGCCATATTGACCAAATAAAAGAAAATGGTGAAAGACAACCAAATGAATGAATAACTTTGACGTAATGGACTGATGCCTTGTTTTCAAACAAGCCAGATTTATATTCTATTTACGAAAACAAGAATGAAAAGTTGTCCACAATACAATATGGGTTAAACCAATTATGCCAGAAGGTGAAAATATTACCTCAGCCATGTTCTTGTGTAAAGCTTTTATCAATTATTTTTAAGCTCTTGAAATAGTTGTAAAACAGGAATTGGGGAAAGTTTTATTTTATTTTTCATCACACAAATTTCTCCCCAAAAAAATAAGCAGCATTGTTTCAATGTCACATTCATCACAAGGTTAGTTTGAAAAAAACAATAAGTAAATAAAACTTTAAATGAAAGACTTTTGATTGGCCTATACCAAGTAAGGTGCGGATGACAAAATTGATGATTATTACATTCACGAAAGAGTTTAAATGATAATGATAACCTTATGTAAAATGAAAGCCAATTCTTCCACTTGTTTTAAACTATGAATGCTATTAATAATTAACTCAAAGGTCTAAGTGGTACATGAAACATATTGTATGCGATCTCCTGAAAGTAGTATTATAATGGTGAATAGGTCATTTTTATGCAAGAAATTGTTTATTGGTAATCATGGAATGAAGCCTACACAATAAAGCTCATATAAAATGAAACCTGTGTACAGTGGACACTGAATGGCTAATATTGATTTATCCTTTAACAGCATATACCAAGTAATCTTGCTTAAAAGACAAGTCCAACTGCAAACTGCACAGATCCAGATTTGCCTTTGCATAATGTACCAGTAGATCTGGTTCTATGCAGTTTGCAGTAATTATAGTATAATTAGTATAATTTATAGTATTACAATTAATACTTTTATTTTAACAAACTTCACACGACAAATTCCAAGACTTAACAAAAGCTAATAATAATGATTGCTTCACAAAGGACAATGCTTCCAACAATTTGTTCAGCTAAGCCTAAAATAGATGAATTTTGATGTGTATTCAACATTAAGGGGCCATAACTATGCAATGGGATGAAACAAAATGCAGGCAATCCAATAGTTAAATATCTTGAGGCTATGGATAAAATTCACCTTAAATCCTTTAAGATACTTCCAAAAAAGCTGAAGCTGTAAAAGATTTGTAATCTCTTTAATAGTTAATGTTTAAACTTTCCAATAAACATCATGGAAAACAGACATCTGAAAAATATGCACATAATGAAAAGTAGACAACTGAAAAATATGTACATCAAGATCTTGTCACTATATAAGCCAAATTTTGTTGAAATCTGACAATCTCAGTTAAAGATATACTACAGAAACCAATGTAAGGGAGGCCAGATAATCTGGGCCCAAAACTTCCATAAATGATCGCATAGAACGATGAAAGTAAAATGCGTTCAGAATCTGAATCATATAAATAAAAAAGCTGCATTTCAAATTTAGTTAAAAATCAAACAATCCTTGTTAAAGAAATGTTTGGAAACCCAAGTTAAGAAAATGTGCAAGTAAAGATAATAACTAATTACATTAATGCTGGAAATTTAATTGTGCAAGGTCTCTTTTATGCCAAAAGGCATACTGCAAAAAAAAATAAAGTTTGGATGAAAGGCAATCTAGGGCCACAAGTCCTGTAAATTATGTTATGTAAACTGAAAATCAACCTTAGGGCTGTTCCAGTAAAACATACATGGAACCCAGGGAAGGCTTTTTAATGTGGGGTACTCACCCACAAATACAATTTAGAATTTTAATTTTTTTTAAAATATGAAATCATAGTACCCCGACATATTTTTCTTCACTTGGTACCATACATATTTAGATGGAACAGCCCTTATTTGAAATCTCATCAACATAAAGCCAATACCAACTAGGGTTAAAATTCCACCAATACAGGTCAAGTTATATTCTGGAAGCTCATGTTAGTGGCAACAACTCTTCTAAATAATGACAAAGAAGGTTTGATGCCTATTTTAGTTTTGGGAAGATTTTTGGCCATTACTGCACATCAACACTAAGAAAGTTATTTTTGCTTAGGTAAATTGTGTAAAGCAATTTGCCCAATGCCATAACCTTTGAGTCACCATTGATACTGGCTCAAAACTTAAATAATTACAAGTCACATTAAAATAAAGAGGTAAATTATATTTAGCTGAAATTCAACAATTCCTAGTCAAGTTAATTTGCAGAAGCCAAAATGGTGACCAATGGTCAGATATGATTACAAACTTTGGTTTGAATCCAGTCAGTCCTTCAAAAGTTACTCTGAAAGATACAATATGACAGGATTGATAAACCTGTGAAATACAATGTCCTTTTCATAGATGTGGCACATGGGATGCCCATTTCTATGCTACATGATTAACTAGTAAACTGAAACTGCTATATTTTCACATGCAAAAGTTATGTTCACAGCACAGAATGAATAATTTTCAACAGATACTGGAGAAAATAAAATGGTAACAAATATTCTTTTGCCTTGGCACTCAGATTCTTTTACAACATTTCCTAAAATATATATTCATTTGCAAATAGAAAACAATACTTCTCTTCTTACAAATCTTGTCAAGTAAATGATTAGATAAAATACACAATAGGGCTGTTCCATTTAAACATATAATAACCTGGGAAGGCAGTTGCTTAAAAATATAATCCAAAGTGCTCTGATTACTTTAAGAGTTCATTTGAAACTAATGCAAAAATCCTAACTGCACTGATGAGTAGCAAAATGTTTAAAGTACCTTCTCTGTGTCTCTAGTATATTTTACTGGAAAAGCCATAACAATAAATATGCAACATTTTTTAAAAAAAAAAAAAACAATAGAAATATCAGACAAAGTGAGAATTTAATGGTCTTGTTTCATAATACAATATGCAAACCATTCTGCTAATAGCAGGTAGCAACAATGCTTGATGTCTGATTTTTTTCTCAGGATTCTGAAAATGGTTCACATTTTTTAAAATGGGTACTTGTCTAAAATTAATATATGCTTAGGTTACCTAACTAAAAGTACAGCATAGTCCCTTTTTAATAGGTGGTTTGGTCATGGAACCGTTACAATATTGAAATAGTAATCGAGTTGTGTAATTCATTGCCATATAAAGTTACCTCACACACATCATGACACTTACTGCTCCATTATTCAGTGTTATAGTGACAGAGCATTATATTTCTCACATGGTGTTGAAATTTCCACATATACATTCAGTTACAAACCAAGTCCAACTTTAAATTGCAGTTATAAACATCTGCCAAATCTTAATTCACTGGCGGATCTATGTCTATGCACCTTGTTTAAAAATAATCAGAAGCACAAACACAGATCCTACTCTGCAGGTCAGTTATATAACAGATTTGGCTTTATGTTATTTGCAATTGGATTCTGCAAAAAAGTGAGAATATATAGTCAATATTTTGACCAGGATTCACATTATGTCATGGATTTCATGGAAGAAATTCAGGACAAAAGAGAACAAGGTTTACTTGTTAAGTAAGCATGATCTATTTGATGATGTCTGTAATGCAAATGTCTACCATGAATAGCACAGATCCAGATCTGCAATCAGATGACAGAAAGATGCAAAGTCCTGATGGACTGGAGTGTTTGCGAATAAGGTATATTTAAACAGGATGAATATAAACTGAAAGATATGCTTGCTTCTTTACTAGAATCGTATGCAGATATATGCTTCCCTGTAAATACATGCCCTGAGTGACCTGGTTGGCAGCATCTTTCATGTCTTAAGAGTTGAACAATATAGGCAACCTATCTACCATGCATCCAGTGTTGTGTTTCACCCAAGAATGACTTAAGACATTTTAAGAGTATGTGCTTGCGATAGAAAAGGTAATACTTTCTATTTTATCATAATTTGCCTTTGATTTGTGACTTTTCAACAGGTCTTGCAACTTTTATCTTTTGTCTCAAGGGACACTTTTAATTGCTGAAAAATTTAGAATCTTTTGTAACAAGCATTTCACAGCACTATGTATCCTAAACTGTGTTTATATACAATTAAAATATATATAAAATACATGTAATCTGCATTATAAATAATTTTGTCATAACTTCATTTCATAATGGAATTAAAAATTCACATATTTGAGAAAATAATTATATTTTATCTGCAGTTTCAATTAAAATGATTTCTTGTTTCAAGTACTACATAGAATCAGCCCAACTATATCAAGGTAACTAACCACTCAGTCTAATCCTCTCCTGTAAGAGCACAACTGGCAAGTTCCTCCAGATAAATTAACTCATGAGACAGCTTTCTCAAAGACCTGCTAGGTACTCAATAAGGTGATTTTCATTATTCCCACAGGCCCCGACTTGGAATAAAAAGTTGCTCAAAATGTTTAAACTGGAGAAACTTGTATGTCATATGTGTTATTGTGTATGGAACAAAAATTATCATGTATTGTTCCATGAAGAACATATCACAGTGGATATAAGTGCATCGTCTTTACTGCTGTTGTAAGGGCTAATTCCAATATGTATTAAACTAGTGTTATGAATGTTAACCAATGAAAACCTTCCATGATATTGTATGCTGATGTGCAATTACATCTCGGTCAAACCCAGATCTGCAATCATATAATATACAAGACCCAAATCTACATATCTATGAACATTATGAGCCACCACCCCCATCAAGATAAAAAGATAATGAAAAAGAAAATCTAGATATCTACAATTTCAAATTGCCAGACCCCATTAGAGCAATGAAAAAGAAACAAAAAAGAAAATCTATATATCTGTAACTCAGATTGCCAGACCCAACTCTGACAATGCAAAAGCAGCAACTGCACTGGTTTATACTGTCTACTAAAATACCATGCAAATTAATAGACTGATTTTGAGGTACCTATACATCCTGAATGATTAGGGTATATGCTATTCAATTATGTATGGCAGGTCACAGAATGAATAGGACCTACAATGAATATGGTCATAATACCAAACTGACCAGATCTGTTAGACCTTTCCCTTTGCATTCACAGAGTACAATACAACTGTAAGGTTCCCAGAAAATATTCACTTTAATAACACTTGCATTTCTATTAACTACAATACCATTAACATAATCATGATTTTCTTCCAAGTTCCATCAGCAAATGTGAACATGGACCTTTACTGCCATTAACAAAGACATTCAATGACACATGAAAACATTTCCTTAAAAAGCTGTATGTACAGAGGGCATGAAGAGAAAAGCTTGTCATAGCAATGTACACTTTTGTGGTAGAAATTACAGATTGTAGTGGTATGTACAGTATATAAAATGAACCATGCAAAGTAAGTATGTATGTATAAGAAGTTACTAAATGCTTTGTTAAATATCAATATTATTTGCAAAAAAACTGCTGGATTATTCCAGTACTTCCACCTGTCTTTGTCCAGTATGGAAAACTAATGGGAATCTTACAGCTTTCAGTAAAATTTGAATAACAGCTGGATGAAAATCTCTCTCTTGTGCCTTTCACAAAGACTTATATGTATACAAAGGACTTCGAGGAGTCAAATAACACCATAAAGATGGATCATAAATACTTGAGAATAAAAATATCAGCAAATTCTTGAATGATGACAAAATATACATTTCCAATATCAGACAAACCAGCTAGCACAGAGGCACAATATATACACATATGGAATTAATCTACATCATGTAAATGATAAAATCTTGCATGATTCAAAAAGTTTAATGTGACAGCTATATCTGATTTAAACAAAAACATGGATTGTCATGTTTTTTAAAAGTTGCTGAACTGGTATAGACACTTATCTGTTGCTACAATATGCAACAACAGAAAGAAGAATCTATTTTCATCCTGACGCAAAACATATAGTCACTCCTGGTCATTTCTCATATATATATATATATATATACACAGACACACACACACATATTTCCTTTTTGAGGTCCTACTGTTGAATGTGGGACAAGTCAGTAAAGAATCAATATTCCACATATGAGAAACATCCAACTTAGGATAAGGCAGCATCATTCAACAGCCTTCAAAAGTAGAGTGACCAACTCTGAACTTGGGTCTGTTAAGAGAAAAAGAAATATTGTGTCATCAAGAAATTTACCATAAGAGGCCCAAGTGGGTCTTTCTTGCAATGTATTGCTAACAACCTTAAGCTTCTGGGTTGCTGAATTGAAATGAACAAATTAAGATGGCCCAATAAGCAACACTATTTTATGATGTATTTTACATTGCATGTGGTAGTAAAGATTAATGAGTCAACGGAACAGTAAATCACCATACATTTGTTCTCAGATATTTGAATTTTTTAACATCTCAATAGTTTGTTGTTTTTTTTTTTATATAAAAAAAGTTTAAAAGCTGTATTAGATGAAATTTCTCAAATTTAGAAATTGCTTCACCAGAATCTTGTTCCCCCCCCCCCAAAATGACAACTTGTGACTGTAGAATTTTTTAAAAATTAACATCAACACCTTGTTTAATTATGAAGCAAAGCATGAAAAAAATAAAAGTCATCTATTTTTTCTTTCACTTACTGATACATAACATTCACGCTATGATTAGTACAAAGGCCCCTAGTGGGATAAGATTAGTAAAGTAACACAGGCAAGAAATAATGAAATTATTATTATGATAATTATTATTACCTTTAGCTGCCTCTATCCAGAACCTGGACCTATCTGTCATGTATCGTAAGACCTGCAACATATTACAATAAATATGATATCAAGCTGTTTCAATGATAGTCAAGTAACATAATGTAATGTGGGTTAACAGTAAACAAGATTTATTCAAAAACTTAAAGTACAAATAACTGGCCTTTCAAGGGATTATTATAATTATTTCAAGGAAATACTTACATCAACTTACCCACTTTTAAAGTTGAATTCTAATATCTCTGATAATGTGTTTTTGTAGAGTATTTTAGTGGAGTGCATCTTTGAAGTTTTAAAATAAAGAGTGAAAAGTTTGTCTTGAAATCTAAACATCAGCATATATGAAATAATGACAGTCAACAAAAGTTACTGACACTACTAATTTTCCAGTTCCAGTTGTCCAATGGCTGTACTGTAGCTTCCAAGCTATATCAAATCTCTACATCTTATGGTTGCGCTCTACAGTTTTGTATTTAGCATTGGGTTAGAATTTTAAAGAAAAAAGAATTTCCCCGGGTTTTCCCACTAGTTATACTGGCTATTAAAAAAACACTTTGTATATCTTAGGTATTGTTCAAAGAACCTTTAGTTCACTATATTTTAGCATATGATTGATGGGTGCAATGGGTTATAGAGTATACAGCTTGGTCTTACTCCAGATGTGCACCTTTCAAAAAAATGCTATCTCTACTTGCTCATTTTCACTTCTTGTACTTCGGAGCTAAATTGTAAAATAAAGAACTGATAACTTTTTTTTACATTTTATGTATTTGTTAATTCATTTATTGCACTTTTAGAAGCTGGTATTGTCTAGTTTGGCAAAATTAATTTTCACTATTTTAATAGCTGCCAAGAATAGTGTACTTTGGACAAATTCAGGTTGATTTTTGGAGCACAAGGGAGCAGTCATTTTAGTTAGCAGTGTGCTAAGATCATTTAAGATATCCAAAAGTACAATATCCAAAGAAATTTCAGCCACATTACACGAAAGTAGCATATAGGTATGCCAACATTCTCTCCACTGTGCATGTTTAACATGCAAACAACTTCACCTTACATACATCTCTTTCAAAAGTACATAACTGGTGAGTGCAACCTTACTTCATGGATTCTACCTTATAAGTAAAATTTTCATCTGGAATTTGTTTCTTTGAAATTTTGCTTAAGACAATGGTAAATGTTAACTTAATGAAGCTTCTGCCTTTGCACTAAAGCTGTCAGGTTTAAGTGTGATGACTGGTGATTGAAATTTGAAATAAATATGAGTTCTGCTTCATCAGGAGAATTGTCTTAAAGCTGACTTAATATTATTTTTCTCATACTGTGCCCCCCACATACAAAGAAATCAACGATTTCCAAAGGGCTCACTAATGATTGGTGTATTTTACTATTCATATGGGACTAGAAAGTATAATCTATTTTTCCCCATAGCTATAAACATATTACACAAAACATACCGTCATAGGCTTATCCTCTTTAAACTCTCCAAATCATGAGAGCTTTTGCTTTGTGAGCCATTTGAACTTGCATTTCCCTATTGTTACAGGATGATTAAATCATTGTTCACCATGCTTCATCCCATAGAATAGACTGTTTTACTGACTGAGACACCTAAATGTATGCTTTGGGAAGTTCAAAAACAAGCATATCACAGTCCATCCAAAAGACATGGGATAATAGTGAATTTGGTGTAAATCAATCAGTATCACAATTTAAACCATATTAACTGTATTGTACAAACCTCATCTGTGAGAACAATTTGTATAGAAGAAGGGCCTTCTACAAAGATGTCCTTGATTCCCTCCTGTGGAACCTGGAATAGCTGTGCGATTTGAGATAAAAGTTCATCCCTGCTTAGGCTCTCTAGGTACAGGGCATGGTACACTGCAACACAAAGTATCCAGAATGAGATGCTGTACAAATTTCAAATCAGACGAACACATTTTTGAAATTTCTTATAACATGATCATAAAAATACTACTGAATTGTCAACTCCCCCAGTTATCTGTACCACTTCCCCATCTATTATAGAAATAAAAAGCTTCATTGATATAAAACAATGCATACAACATATTTCATTAAGTTCTTTCTTAATTTCTAACCTTAATACAGTCATACTGCTTGCATTTTAAACAAAACAGGAGATTCTTTACCAACACTTATCCATATTTACATGAACAACTCTGTTTCTTCAGACAATTGTAGTTCATCATCTTCTGAAAGCACAGAATAATTCTGTAAATTTCTGTAACTATGGGAGTTACATCCCCTTGAACTCATGTACAAAAAGAGTTAAGCCTCCTGCCATTTTTATTTTATTAATTTTCTTTTGAGAAATATTACAAACAGATATTGCAAATATTGGATGACAATGACACAAGTTTACCTTCATTGTATGTGTAGTCCTTGGACCATTAGTCCCTTGGTGAAAATGGACTTTTCAAAGAAATGGGCATGAGCAGACTCATTGTTTACACAAACAACTCATGCTTGGTTTGACACATGAACAAGGTGATAGTGTTAAGGACACCCTAATTGAGAGTCAGATGAGAAATTATCAATGAATGAATGAAATTTCTGAGCCTTTTTTAATATCACAGACTTTTTAAATTTGCTAATGGGATTAGGTCAGTACCCTATGTTTAGGTAATAATAAGTAGTTAAAGAAGACCAATGATTATTCATCACAAGAATTTGGTACATTTTTTTGGGAAACAGCAGTATCATCACAGAAAATCTGAAACATTCGGTATCGTTTCCAATCAAACAAAAATAAATCTCTTTAACAGATTGTTATATTCCCAGTTTTCTGGCACAATCGCCTTTAATATCCTGTGTCATTGATAAGGCAATTTCACCATTTTTATTGTAAAATGCAACTATGAGTACCGACCATATGCAAACAGGAAATAAAAATTACAACAGTTCAGTCAGTATCAATGGTATTCTCAGCATGTAATGATTGAGGACACATAAATATAAACTGGAAATTGTTCATGCTTTGAACCAATATAAATATCAGGTATCCTAAAATTCTGATGGCTCTTGTTTGTCATTTTTCCTCACAAAAATGAATATATGAATTGATACTTGCGGAAAAATTATTTTTAAAAAAAATTCAAAGTTGAGACTGAAAGTTGTGATAAAGAAAAGAAAACATACATAATCTGTGTCTTTCTTAAGTGTTAAAAGTAATAAAAAGATCAAAGGAAGTCCATGATGTCTTCTAAGCATGGATAAAAGTCAGCTGACCTTTGGTGGATGGAAGGTGAAATGGAGAGACAGATCTTTAAAAAAATGATTTTAGCATAAACACATGAGTATTTTGAATTTTGGTCTAGTTAAAAAAATGATTTTAGCATAAACACATTAGTACTTTGAATTTTGGTCTAGTTAAAAAAAATTATTTTAGCATAAACACATTAGTACTTTGAATTTTGGTCTAGTTTAATAGTTATTGTATTGTTCATGATGTTTTAGAAGAATATTTAAAGACGGCTTTAATTTTTCTTCCTTTCATGTCGGAATACAAAAATGTGCTCAGAAACAACAGGCAAAGAAATACTACTAGTCCACAATGCTTGTATATCTGTTGTTGAGTGTGTGTAGAAGGTTCTTATTTTGCACTGTTTGTTTCAAAGGTATTCATTTTGTGTGTTTTATAAACAATTACTTTTAAAAGTTTGCATGCATATAAATTAATTTCAAGTCCTAGATAAAATATACCAATTTAAAATATTATTACAAGATCAATAATTTTTTAGTTATACATGGTAGCATAAACAAATCATAAATTTTTTCATTGTTTATTTAAAGTCTAAATCAATTTTATTTTTTTCCAGTGGTGAATCTTGCCAAAAGACTCTTGGTTCTGAGCTATAACAAAGAAGAGCTTGGAGGATGAGGCTCAGGAATACATCTCAAGTCCAAGTCACAAACTTCCTCCTTGGGGTGAACTTAGCTTGGAGGATGAGGCTCAGGAATACATCTCAAGTCCAAGTCACAAACTTCCTCCTTGGGGTGAACTTAACTTGGAGGATGAGGCTCAGGAATACATCTCAAGTCCAAGTCACAAACTTCCTCCTTGGGGTGAACTTAGCTTGGAGGAGTGTTGGGAGAGCAATCAGCAACTTCAGAAATCCAGCAACAGGAAAACTGAACTTTGAACTTATTTGCAAGATGATTGTCACTGTTATGCTATTGCCACATTCTAACATTACATAAATATACAAGCCATTTTCCATTCTTCACAAAACACAAAGTGACTGAGGGGAAACAAATTTTTCCTACTAAAATATGTTTCTTCACGTATACTTACCCAATCATAGCAGCTCAGTAGTAGTTTTCCTAAGGTATTAATGATTGGCTAATGTATTTGAAGAAAAAAAAAATTTCTTTAGAGCAATATTTTTTTGAGAATACTTGCCCAATTAGGAGAATGATTGAGTAAAGTATTTGAAAATGAAAGCATTACCAAGAGCCTGTTAAAAGTGAAGCTTAATCAATGAACATCATCAGAGGTCACCAGACAGTAATTTATGATGGCAATAAAATACTATTGGGTTTTATTAAATAGATCTTTGCTGGGAACCCAAAGATAAACAACTCTTCCTTTTTTATTGAACTGAATGTATACTGATACATATTAATTAATATTATGGTAAGTTTCCGTCAGAATCCAACTCGGATTTGTGTTCAAAACATGCTCTTTTATTACAGTATGTTGTTGTTGTTGTTGTTGTTGTTGTTGTTGTGGAGCTTTACGCCATTTTTCAGCACATGATAGGCTATACATGGCAGCCAGTATTAATGGTGGAGGAAGAAACCGGGAAATCCGTGGAAAGAACCAGATCCACGAGAAGCTACTGGCAAGCTTTCTCACATATCCACATTTGCCAAATCTTAGACTCGAACCCACGAAGATTGCCAAATCTTAGACTCGAATCCACGAAGACAGAGGTGAGATGGCAGTGATCTGTAACGAAGAGCACTTTAGACCACTCGGGTTCCCTGTTACAGCATGAAGACAATATATATTGTAACCAAAAAAAAATCCACTTTAATCCCCTCAAAAATATAAAATTCTATATCAAAATTTGTAAGTATGCTAGATTGAAATCCTGATTCTGTCACATGTACAAGTAGACATCATTGTGCAATTGTTTAATAGCAAATTTTTTCTGGTTTTCTTTTATGCAGGGCTGTTGGTGTGTAGCTATCAAATATCTTTTTGGACAAACTCATCTTAGGAAATTACTGCACTACTATTCACAAATGATGCCAATTGTTTTTCTATACCGCATTTAATATGGGGACATAACTGGCATAACCCTCAAGCAGATGGGCTGCAATTATCTTAATCAGCGACACTGATATTTATTGCTGGACAAAGAAACATTGTGTAAACCTAACCATGTTTGAATATTACTTCAATATGGTGTTTATTGGACACTTTAATGGGTGAATCAAAGATAATTTGATGTAGTGACATTTTACATATTCTTTGAAAAATGGCCAGCTCAGGTGCCTGTCCAGCTGAAGAGTTCCGATATGACGGTTATGTTGGGCAAATACAGTGAATTCAGTATTGCTTAAAGGTATTTTTTAACCCCTGTTGGACATTTTCCTGAAAAATTAATATTGCCACTGGATACTGATGAAATTTATTACAAAAACATTTTAAATTTTTTTTATCACAAGTACCAAGAAAACTGATCTATTTCATTTAATTGATTCCAGATTCAACTTTGCTGTTATTTCAGTTTCAGTATTATCCATGTGTGCTTCAGTTTTGTCTGCTATTGAGGGTAATGCCTACCTGAAATTTGTCATTATTCTGATAAGTAGATAGGAAATTTTGCCTGAATTTGCATGCAAGACCTACATTTTTCCCTTTGAAATTCTGTTGTGCCTTAGGTCAAGTGAAATTAGTGTACATAGGATTTTATGAACATTATTCCTGTTTCATTTCAGTCTTGGTGCATCTATGATTAGAGTTTGTACTTGTGTTCAAATATAATTCTAGTAGAATTATTTAAAATTATTCATTGGAATTACAAAGTGCTCATTGACTTTTTGAAATAAAACATTACATTAAGATTATTGAGAACTCATTTAAAGACAAAATGAATTGCATAACTGTGGTACAGCAGCACATTCAAGACTATTGTTACATCCACATATTCAAGACTCCTGGTCCACCAGCATAATGGAATTCCTTTGAAACATCCATACTTTTGGACTTGTGCTACAGCATTTAAGAGTATTTTTAAATTAAATTCACAAGTCTTTTAAAATTTTACTTTGTAACTCCGAGAAATAAACTTCATTTGTTGATTTTACTGAACTTGTTTGTTTCATTTCATTCTTTTACACAGTTTAACCCTTTCATCATGGCAAACCGCATATGCGGTCCAGGGGAAATAATCCGTCAACACTGTGGACCGAGTTTTTGGTCTGGGGCAGTGTTCTTTGTTAACGTTATAGTACCCGACTAAATATCTTTCGGAATACCTCAAATAACTTCCATCTGGTAATGTAGATGTTATATTTGGATTATCTCGTGAGTTTAGCTTGTATACAACTAGAAATAACGAACAAAGTAGGAACTTTTAACATGTTTTCTGAATGCTGAAATTTGTATCCAAAATGGCGGCGTTTGAAGGATTTTTTTTAGAGTTTTCGGAGGATTTAAATAATTTTGACCTGATAAATTTGTTTGACAATGAGGGAAGACGTATGGAGAGACAATGGAATGCACTTGTGGGTGACAGTGATGACAATGAAGATGACTTTGAAGGTTTTGAACCAGAGGAATTGTACGCTCCACGTGGTTGTTTTTTTTTTTTGGACGAAGCCCGAAAACCAAAGAGATTTGTTTCAGTTTTCTGACAGAGTTGGGCACACCCGAGAGTTATATGGCTCCAGGAAGCTTCGGATTATTTTCAAATATTCTATTCAGATGAAGTTTTTGGAAAAATTTTCCGTTTAACGAACTTCAATGCGACGATCAAACGTGGCAGAGGCGATATAGGTCACTTAGGTGTGTGGACTGATCTCACCTTGGAGATCATTTTGGTTAATTTTATAGAATTTTATATATTATGGACACCATGAAAGAAAGACTTGTGTTGCTACTATGATTATTCACTAGTACATCTAGGGTCAATTAAACAAGTTTTGAGAACATTCTAAGTTTTCTAAGAGGTAATAAAATAATTGTATTTTACCTGTTGTTACCTGTTTGTACCTGTATTTTAACAGTTGTAAAAGATATGCACATTTTATTGAATTAGTCATAAAATTTGATTTTTAACCTTGATTTTGACACCTAATCCAGCCAGATATCTTTAACATTGGCAAAGTTATGTTGTTTCAAAGTCCACAAGTCATTTTGCTTTACAACTCCAAAGTTACTTAGTGTTGAGGACTCTATGCCTACAAATCACTTAGTGATGAAAGGGTTAAGGCCGAGAATCACAACATATTTATTAACCACTTTTTATCTTTCCAACAGGAAAAAAATTAATAAACATTTGCAGAGAATCTTACCCTAAAACTCTATATTTCCTCTCTTCTGATGACCAACTTAAACAAATTTTACCTTTTATTATTTTATACAAGCAAGGTTTTGAAAATAAATAACATTCATGTAACATCGATATTAGAAGTTAGTATTGTTGCTTTCCTTAATTCCAATTACAGTCTATACCACCTGCTTTTTGTGTTAATGTCTGGTATTTTGTTATGTGCTGTCACTGTGACACACATGGTGAAAGGGTTTAATGTTACAACTAAGTTATGCAACTAAAGTAAAGAGTCAGGGACAATCATTCAATTGCAGGATTCTGATAAATCTCAAGATTAGTTGCTGTTGTTGTTGTTGTTGGAGGAAGATTTAATGCCATTTTTCAGCACAAGATAGGTTTGTGGCCAGTATTATTGACCCATTTGAAGCTACTGGCAGGATTTCACATGTACCCATGTTAACCAACTTGATCCAATGCAGACAGAGGTGAGATGGCAGTGATCTGGAGCGGTGTGGTGGCTTTAGACCACTCGGTCATTCGGGGCCTCCCTTGAAATTAGTAAATATATTTTCACACCCTCACTATCTTACAGTTCTGGGCTGTCCAGTCCTTATGTAATTAGAATAATATAACTACTGAATAACTGTATGGAATAATAATGAGAATCCTATAACAAATAACCAACTTGCTGAGTTAGCAGCCAGTCATTTCAGCTCATCAATCAGATATGACCAACAAAAGGCTGACCACAATGCAAGCAATTAAGATGTTGCTCAATATATCAATGGATGACAAAATGGACAAATGAGTTAATAAATATTCCTCAGGAATGAAAATAGAGCTCGGAAAAGTGTTGTAAATAATGATATTTCAATGAAGTGACAAAACTCCAAGATGTCGCTTCAAAAGTGGAAAAGTACAAAGAAAAGTGAAATCTATGAGGTATTTATAAGCAAGCTTTAAGGCACAAGCAGAACCAGTAACTACAGGGTTTTGAGCAAGCTTGACGCCCTTTAACCATTAATGTTGCCATACTAATCCAACTAAGATGCAACATCTTGTTAGGCCTTGAAAGGCTTTATATGAGGCAGTGGATATAGTCGAAAGGTATTACATTTCAGTAACATATTTAAAGAAAGCTGTAACTGCATGAGATGTCCAAAAAATGACAGACATCTGACACATGGTGCTCCCAGTTATCCAATGAATCAGTGTAATTTTGCAGTCATTATGCTTTCCCAATTATATAAACATGATGTAGTTCATGAGCATTAGATAAAACCTGTTTAATAAGCTTATCTCCTGGGATAATAACAAAAACATCCAATGATTGCCCTCAGGCTCTGTACTATAGAAATCAATATCTCAAATCATGTAATATGTTACCATTATGTTTCAATGCATTCAGTACCATTACATAGTGATAAATCGGGGCCCCGAGTGGCAGAGTGGTCTAAAGCACTGTCCGTTACGGATCACTGCCATCTCACCTCTGTCTGTGTGAGTTCGAGTCTAGGATTCAGCGAATGTGGATATGTGAAAAAGTTTGCCAGTAGCTTCTTGTGGCTCGGTAGTTCTTTCCGGTGATTTCCCGGTTTCTTCCTCTACCATTAATACTTGCTGCCATGAATAGCCTATCGTGTGCTGAAAAATGGTGTTAAGCCCAACAACAACATAGTGATAAATCCAGCTTACCATCAACACACACTGCAAGTCCAACTGTAAGCAACACACTAATCTTCTGTCACACAATGTGCTGACAGACAAGCATCTTTTAGTTTGGTCTTCTGACTACTCCAAACAATCTGCAGTCACAGATCTTTCAGTGCACTATACAACTGCAGATTTGGGTCTGGTTAGTCTGCAGTTGGACTTGACTTATAAACAGATCTGGATATGGTCAGTTTGCAGTTATAAGCAAGCATATATATAGTAGGTCATTACTTAAACAGAAGAAAAAGATATAGACAACAAAACTCACATTTATTATCATTCTCAAAAACTTTCCTGAGGATTGGGAAAGATAAAACATTACTGTTAGACTCAACCAGAAAGGTCTGTCATATAATTGTTTTGTATTTTGGATGCTGTCGGGCTTAATGCTGTTTATCAGCACTAGATAGGCTATTCATGGCAGCCAGTATTAATGGTGGTGAAAGAAACCGGGGAAGCCCCGGAAAGAACCACAGACCCACAAGAAGCTGCTGGCAAGCTTTCTCACATATCTGCATTCGCCAAATCTTAGACTCGAACCTACACAGACAGAGGTGAGATGGCAGTGATCCATAACGGAGAGCGCTTTAGACCACTCAGGGCATCTGTATTTTGGATGTCACATTAGCTAACAATATACAATTCTGCTTTTAAACAAATTCTAGCAGTTTTCCTAAAGAAAATATTGTTTAAAAAAATATTTAGAGTGTAAACAAAAGAATCACGGAAGGACAATACTAAAACTGCAGCAACATCAGCTGAACAGAAATTAATGTAGCACTGAATGTCTTTCAACCTTTACCCCATTTGACCTCCAAACTCAGTATACAACATATGGATTTCAAATTTTGATAATCTAGTCAATATACAAATATACCGATTCCACACACACACACACACACACACACACAGGCAATATATCATGTGCTGTGTACTAATACTAATGTTTTTATTATATTTTTCTTTATGTCATGTACTTACTGGCTCCAGGTTCCTGGCAGACATACAATGTCAGCCTGGGCTGTATAGGCCTGTAAAGATGCATAATGTAAATATGAAAAGCTGCAAATTAAAATCTTAATTTTCAATCACAGTGCATACAAACAAATTGACTGAATGTAGTTAGTTATTATTACTGCTGTTACTATTGGTAATTTTTTTTAAGTCTTTAAAAATCATAGTCATGGTGTCTAAAAGTCATGTCAGCAATTTACACCCATCAATACCTTGATAAAGATAGCAATTGCCAAAACATTAGCAAAAAATAACATCATCATCATCATTTTTATTATTATTATTATTAGTATCATTATTATTTTTAGCTCAGGAGAAGTTCAAAACAGTCAAATATCGATCAAACAAACACTCAGCATCACTTGAACCACTTTGACATTCCTGATGTAAAGCTTGCAACTCTCAAAAAATCTAAACTGCTGAAAAAGGAAACAAAAGATTGGACCTATAGCTAATTTAAAATCAGTTCAATACTGATAGCATTGACCTGAATAAAACTGTGGCAAAGAAATCATATGTACTGATGTTCATCTTTCTATGCATTCATACTAATATGCCCAATGGTTACTTAACTTTAATGAAATACTATTACATGTTAGTTTACTGGAGTGTATGAAATGTTATGCCAGTCTTGATAACCATACACCCTAATGGAATGTCCTTGGCTATTTATGAGACAGTAAAACATACCTAACATTTAAGTCTGCCTAGTAAGAAAAACCATATATTTTGTTTGCCAGATATTTCTTCATAAAAAAGAAATGCAGTCTAATCAGACCATCTTGGCTATTTCTATGAGGTCTGACCAAAAAGTTAAAATTAATATAATAGTTTGATGCATTCACAACTTCCTTGCCATTTTTTTGTTTTGTAGACACTGAGGTCATCCAGCTAATGGCAGCTATCAGCATATATTTGAGGTATGATCCTAAAGTTTCAACCGCAAAGATACCAAAGCCCATACTCTGCATGGGTTCGAGTCTCAGGCTTGGCCAATGTGTGTATGTAAGAAAGCTTGCCAGAAGCTTCTCGTGGGTCGTAGGTTCTTTCCAGGGTTTTCCCTGGTTCTTCCTCCACCACTTATACTGGCCACCATATATAGCTTATCTTGTGCTGAAAAATGGTGTTAAAACCTACAACAACAACCAAAGCTCATAAACCTTAAGCCAAAAGCAGATGGAATATAGCATACTTAATATCCTGTATATCCCAGTCAACTATCACTGAATAAATTTATTACTTCATGCACCTTAGATCAACTTCTTTTTTATTAAAGTAACACATAAAAATCTCAGTTTCGGAAGTTACCTCCCTTGGGTAAAAAAAAAAATCAACTTCTAACCAACTGACAAATCAGTTGTGCTTACTAAGAATCTAGCCTATTTTTACTTGACAATTTCCAATGATAAGAAACCATAAAGAATTTCATTTCTATATATAATTATCTCATGTATTTCATGTATTTGGATCAAAAAATTAAATATTAATATTTTAACTTTTGAAGCGACGGCAGTCTAGTCTTGTATTTTCAACCCAAATGTTATTGTCAATCATATTACTTGCACCTGAGCTACATGACCTAGTCATAACCACTTTTTTTCTTCCAGTTTTTACAACTTATTAGAAATTATTTTAACAGAAATACTGAATTTTATATCCTGATATTTGATTGATCACTTTGGTAATCTTCCTATAATTTTTTTAATTAGTTATTAAATGATCTTACCTGTTATGTAAAGCATTGTTTAATCGTATACCATCAGCCAGGCCACATATTTGAATGAGATCATCACGTGATAGTCGTAATATATCGGACCCTGCAATTTCAATGATCAAAGACTAAAATTAGTGATTCTTCAAAAAACTGTATCTAGATATTTTAAAGTTTTAAATAAAGCCCAAGTGGGATGGAGATCACTCGCTTGCTCGACATCTACAAAAATCCCAAATGCAAGAGGTTAGGAAATGAAATATGAGGGTTTCTTGTGCTTTTTGTCAACATTTCTTAAAATTTTGTTTAATGGTTATGAAAAAAGTTGTTTCATGTTTTTCAACCTTATCTGATGACAGTTCAGCATCATTTGTATAAAATTTAAGGCCTTTATTCCAGAATGCTTAAATTTGCTTAAACTTCTTAATTACTGGATATTTGTTTAAAATGTTTCTACTTGATACTGGAAGGCAGGTCTCCACCTTGAAATTATTATTTTTTTAAATTCTGAGAAGTTTTAAAGAAATGATTTAATGTGTTTTATTTTTAGCTATGGTAGCCATACTGGATTATATATAAACATGATTTGTGTTAATTTGTGCTCAAGAAAAGTAATAACTTGTTGTGGATATGGATGGATGATGGATTCCCAGAAACAGGCTATTTTGATCCATTACCAATAGAGCTATAAAAATAGCCAACTTCTATAACCTATATACAGCTTACTTTAATAGTTCTTACTGAAATTTGTGTGGCCACAAAGTTACCTGTATATAAATTCTTGTTACCTGAAAAATTTTGGAAAACCCTCGCATAACTTGTGAATCTATTTAACTGCAACCACTGTTGTACTTCTTTGGCTGTTGCTTCTGCTGAGAGAAGCTGAAAAGAAAACAAATACATATAAAGCATTATTCAAAAAAACATATGCTTTCTTTTTTAAATATCTATGAAACCTAAAATCTTTATAGCACTGAAATCCCACTAAGCAAAATTATGTAATATGGCATTAAAAAAAAAAATTGTCAAACTAGTTTCATTACAACACAATGAACTGTCGCATAAAGCTATTAATATATCCCTGAATATATAGTCTGAAAAATAAATGTCTATTGTGCACTGGTGTGCCAAGCAAGAAAGCTAGGTTGAATTACTTGCTAATAAAGAACACTTACATGATAAACTTTTTGATGCTTTTTTAATAAAGAAAGTCTGGTGACTGTTCTGTGTTTTTTTAGTTGTACAATTATGTCAGTCTGCTTATGAACTATGTATTGCACTTTGAGAATAATGTACACAGTAACCAATATAAATGTACATAGTATCCAATATAAATGTACACAGTAACCAATATAAATGTACATAGTATCCAATATAAATGTACACAGTATCCAAGATAATGTACATATCCAATATAACTGTACATAGTATCCAATATAAATGAAAATAGTATCCAAGATATTGTACATAGTATCCAAGACAAATGTACATAGTATCAAAGATAAATATACACAGTACCCAAGATAAATGTACACAGTACCCAAGATAAATATACACAGTACCCAAGACAAAGGTGTCTATCATGAACAACTACAGTACAGATGCAACTGAGACCAGGGATCTCTATCAAGGATCTTGGTACTGATGGAGACTGCTTTTTTCCAGAAAAACCTAGCTTAAAAATGAGTATGTGCGTTTGGATTTTAATTAAATTATTTGACTAAGATGTCTGCAATGTAGCAGTTTAAAGTGATGTCAAGCACTAGGGTATCATGCTGCAGATATGTGACCCACCCAGTCAAATCATCCTGAAAACCTGGCCAACCAGTCGTAACTAATTCCTTAATGCTGAGCACCAAGCCAGACAGCTGCAACTATTATTTTTATCACTCTTTTGGTATGACTCTGTCAGGATTCGAACCTGTGACCTCATGCATCCAAGGTAGACACTCTAACCACTAAGGCCACTGGAACATTGGCTGACTAGGAAACAGCATTGAAACTCATAATGAAGCAAGCACATCCCTCCTTGATTGATAAAACATGTAGCTTGCTTCTTCACCATGCTGATGCAACAGCTAGAAGAAAGATGGTTTTAAGCCGAAGATTTTCAGTGAAGTATCACTCAAAAGTTCTCAAGAGGTATTAGTCCACAAGATATATGAAAGTTTCCATCTTAGCATCAACTGGTGATATACCAATCTCTGAAGATTTAAAACGATCTGCCAAATGAGAATCTGAGTTAAATAAGTGAACTTTCTAGAATATAAGATTGATTAAAAAGGCAGACATATGATCTTTGATTGTAGAGTCCAAATATTGCTCCTCGAAAAGAAAAAGTAGAAAAGGCATCCACTGCTGGAAGAAGGAATGATCCATTTCCTACTTCAACAACCACATTAGATTCTTCACTTTTCATCATTGACCTTAGATGCAGAAAGCTGTTGTACCTGGATCATGCAGTTGACACCCTGGGTTGAATGATCAATAAGACGGGGTGGTGTGTGTGTGTGTGTGTGTGTGTGTGGGTTTGCTGAACCAAAACTTTTGAGGCCACAAAGGGGTGAATAGTATAATCCATGCTTTGGATTTCCTTGCAAAGTATCTGTGAAATACCCTGAAGGGTGAAAATGCATAAGTAAAGAATTGATTCCACTTCAGCCTGAAGATGCCCACTGCCCAAACTCCTTGGTCTGCGTATGGGGAAACATAAAATTGTTGTTGAGTTTCATTGGAAACAAGCACACTAGAGTTTTCTACCTGAATCTGCAACTGTTTTATGCAGACACCATTTTGCTGTGAAAATCTTGATTTTTTTTTCTTGACAAACTGTCCACATGAATTTTTTTAACCTGAATGTGATGAACTCAGAATGTAATCCTTTCTGACTCTCCAAAGCACAGAATCTTCCAGACTTCAATGCAGAGAGAAGGACCATGAGAACCTCCTTTTTGTCCAAGGTATGCAATGACCAATGTATTGTATGATGAGGAACTCATGATTTCCTAGGAACACACACACACACATTTGTGAAAGCGGCAGGAGACAGCATATGTTGTTGTTGTTCTGGGGCTTAATGCTATTTTTCAGCACACGATAGGCTATACATGGTGGCCAGTATCAATGGTGGAGAAAGAAACTGGGAAATCTGCAGAAAGAACCACCAACCTATGAGAAGCTATTGGCAAGTTTTCTCACATATCCACATTTGCTGAATCTTAGACTCGAACTCACTCAGACAGAGGTGAGATGGCAGTGATCAGTAACGGACAGTGCTTTAGACCACTCGGCCACCCAGAGACAACAGACATCTTCACCTTACCTATGCATCTCCATCTTGAATACAACTCATGTTATTGTGGAGAGGGCTTATAGAAGGGTTGGCTATTATGCTGCTATGGTTGCCTACTTTTCATCTGCTGTCCCATAATTCTTTCCAAAATGTTCATTTATTGGCCAGTTGTATTCCTTAAAAATCCTGAGATACAATAGCAGGAATGAGACAGCTGAATAAAGTGTCAAATTCCAGGGGTGCAACGCTAAGAAGATTTCTGCTATGCACTAACAAAATCTCTGAGGCGTCTGATGTGACACTGCACAGGTATAAGAGATCTGGCGACATAATTTGGATATCATTCACTATGCTCTGTGGAACCAATTATAATAATTTCATTGCATTAAATAACAATAATGCAGTTAGTCGATGAACCCCTGTACAATATGCAAACACTTAAAGTGGAAATATTGATGGGATAATTTTTGTCCCATTAGAACTCTACATATTGTTGAAAGTAATTATTGAACTCATGAAAAGTAGAAGAGGCAGGTGGCTTATCATGCATCAAGCATAAATTATCACTGGACTTTTAAAATGAACCTTTTGCTAAATAAGAACTAAGGAATAATATTTCACTAACAATGATATGCATCAGGTCCTGGTACAGGATTTTTTTTCTGTCTTAGAAGGAACAAGGATGTGTTATTACACATAGACCTATGATCAGAAGTCAGACTCTGTCAATGTACATGCTTTAAGAATTTATAGAACTGGTGGATGGTGCACCTAGGCGAGACAAGTGTTTATCAATTGCAGAAAGATTAAACTAAACAAAAGTGACAGGTATCATATTACTGATACTAAATAACAATTTCTCCCAACTACAGTTTTATTCCACTCTACTGGTTCTAAAAAAAGTAATTATTAATTGACAACAAACTTACTACATTCAAAATATTTAATACTGACAAACATTTCTGCTATTTGATCAGATCCTCAAAAAATCTTTTAGAAGATGACAATACATTTTAGCTGTTGTTACTAGCATTTTCTTTTCTTAAATTCAGTCTAAGACTTCACATATTTATGTAAAGAGGTATCATGTGGTGACATACTGGTGTTAAGGAACCATATAATGTCTATGGTACACACCCCATGGCACTCATTCATTTATTGTGCTTTTGTAAACTTTAAAAGACAAGCTTTAACACATCTACTGCTTTTTGTTTTGTGGACAACGAGTGTTTAAACAATGTGGAAAACAATAACCAAACAAGCTAAGTTACTGACATCTCTACTAATTATCTGACAGAAACAATGTGTAAACTAGACCCAGTCATCTCTGAATTAAGCTTAGTCCCTAACACCTTCACTGACTGTAAACAATCTATAAACTATATTTAGCACCATTTGAAATTTGCTGCATAATGTATTTATTTGGCAGTTTATAGGTTAATAAATTGAAGACAATTTGATATTATGGTATTTGAGACATCATATCATTGAAGTCAGGCAAAAAGTAAGTTTAGGACATCTATCAGTTTTCTACCATAGTTAATAACAATAATTTCTATAACTCCAGGAAAGTTCAAAATCTGTGAAATACATAATATTTCTATTTTTTTGTAAACATAAAACATTAACAAAATCAACCGAATAAATCCCATCAAGTTTCAAACACTGCTAGAAATGTATCTCTATTTACAACCATGACCCGTATTTTAATTAAGTATAAAACTGCTGACTGAAGCAAGTTCTAATATAGATTTTAATTAAGTATAAAACTGCTGACTGAAGCAAGTTCTAATAAAGATTTTAATTAAGTATAAAACTGCTGACTGAAGCAAGTTCTAATATAGATTTTAATTAAGTATAAAACTGCTGACTGAAGCAAGTTCTAATATAGATTTTAATTAAGTATAAAACTGCTGACTGAAGCAAGTTCTAATATAGATTTTAATTAAGTATAAAACTGCTGACTGAAGCAAGTTCTAATAAAGATTTTAATTAAGTATAAAACTGCTGACTAAAGCAAGTTCTAATCAAGATTTTAATTAAGTATAAAACTGTTGACTGAAGCAAGTTCTAATAAAGATTATAATTAAGTATAAAACTGCTGACTGAAGCTAGTTCTGATAAAGATTTTAATTAAGTATAAAACTGCTGACTGAAGCAAGTTCTAATAAAGATTTTAATTAAGTATAAAACTGTTGACAGAAGCAAGTTCTAATATAGATTTTAATGAAGTATAAAACTGCTAACTGTTCTAATATAAATTTTAATAGGGTATAAAACTGCTGACTGAATAAAGTTCTAATATAAATTTTTATTTCAAAACAAAAGAGATTGTTTGTGACAACAGAAAATATAGCAACATGATACAACATCTAATCAAATTATGAAATCCTTGAAAATTTTAAAGATAATATTTTCTTTCAAAAATTGCAAGAAAACATCTTCAAACAATAATTCCAAAAAAAAACCAAGGATTCCATCAATATACAAATGAGCCAAAATACTTGGACTAGTTCAGAAATTTAACCATAATGTTATTTTTAATGTTCCAATAATTATGAACCAAACGAACTACATCCAAAATGAGGTTATCAAGAAGAAAAAACCTATGATTAAATAAAACTGAGATGACGAGAACTTGTGCAAATGTGTGTCTGAGATGGTGACCTGTCTATTTATGGAAACTGTAATCAAAAGTGGTGTCAGCTGTTTTTACGGAAAACATCTACAGTAAATTCATACAATATTACCAATGCAATTTCAATTAGTCAATCACCTGGTCCACAGTGTGAGTAAAGCATTCTTAAGTTCATGCACCAACTTTAATTTTTCATTTTTAATAAACATAAAAAATGGATGTCTGACGATTGTACACACAACTGAAAAGTACTCTATTTGAAATCAGTGTCTTCCAAAATTTATCTGCATTTTTCCATTAATGATGGTACATTCATTCTCATAAGGGAACAAGACTGGGAGTCAAAATTCTCCTTGATGTTAGAAACGGGTGTCAGGCTCAGTAAAAAATGAACTTTGGTATCAAAACTGGAGGTCAAATAAAAATTTGGGGGCATCCCTGAAGCAAAAACAAGGGTAAAGTGAAATACTGACTTACATGTACATGGGAACATTGCTAATGTGTAAGAAAAACACAAACATGTCTCACTTCACACAGATAGAAAGAAGTATTTTGAATCAACACTTGCCACATTCACACACAGGAACTAGAATTAGGTCTAGGGGTCAAGAATGCTTTCAACTTTTGTCAATGAAGTTGCTAAACATGCATGAAAAAACAATCTGATCAATCTTTAAGATGAGGACAGTTAACAAACAAGTATTTATTTCTTACCTAAAATGCACAATATACAATGTGCATTATCTAAATGACAAGATATGTTAAACAAACATGCCCATTTTCACACTAGTAGATACATTTTTATGAAGAAACAGAATATGCAGCATGGAAACTTGGTCATAGTGACCCAATTTTGGCAACACATGTATGCATGCATATTATCTGAAGAAACAGGAAAAATACTACAAAAACACATAGGTAAAATTATAAACTTTTAGCAGTGTCATGACATCAGTACAAGTATGTCACAATGACCTATATTTGGTAGTGCAGTGCTTCATTCCTAAGGCTGTATGAACATTTCAAAGTTTGGAACACTGTAGCCAAGATATGACACTAAAAGAATATACAACATATATGACATGACACACAATGGGAACAGCATAAGGAATAGGTCAAATTGACAAACAAAAATGCTGACATTTTTAACTGCATTTAATTAGATGACTTCATGCCAAGGAATACCCAAATGCAACTTTACTTTCAACTAGTGATCCAATATTGTAAATATTGTAAATCTTTGCTTTTTACTGTGTACATTACATTGCCCCTCCTTTTGAGGTCATTACCAAATGGGTAACATTTCTTCACAAGTAATTTAGGAGGAGAGATGACAAGGACCAACAGCTGTAGGGTATCATACTATTCCTGCTAAAGCTTGGATCAATTAACAGTGTAACATCTTCATCTTGAGATGCATCTATATTGTATTTTTAGTCTGAAATGGTGTAATGAAAAGAAAAAAAAATTTAGGATGAAAGGTGAGAAGGTCCATTCAGATGGATTGATGCGTGCAAGCAAAAATCCATGCCAGAGACATTTATGGCTGTATGGTATGCCTAATACTAATAGCACTGACAGGTCCACATTGATGGTGGCCTTTGTAATGTATCAGCCACATGTACTTTCTATAAATTTGTGCAATGGATTAATAACCTCTTGGACTTTTTGGGGGGTAACATTATACAAGTTAGCAGCCCAAAAATTATCAATGCTTTTGTTTAGTTACATAATAATGCAGATAGATTATATCAGAAAACTTCAATTGCTAAACTTTATGAAAAGAATTTTCACGAGATACTCATCTAATATGCAATTGTTTGTTGCTACATGAGATGTTTCAAATCACATTGAGATTAATCAACGCATGCTCAGAAACACTGGTTTGATTGGTATGGGATGGATGCACAGCCCTATTAGCTGACCTGCTGATTCGGCACCTTTGATCTGTGTACACCGCAATATACAATGTCCTTCAGCTAGTAAGGAATACAAAAGTTTATACTTGGTGAATACAATAGCAACAAATCAGAGAAAATGACAGTTTGCAGCAACAATATTTGGCAATTTATAAACCTTAAAACTAATCATTATTTTAAAGTAATTTATTTAATTGGAATTACTAAATAGGTTCTATGGTATGGCTATTATATCTGAGTCAAGTTATAATGAAGCTTATTTTAGAAAAAGCAGAGCTGTATTACCTCTTTATTGAAAACAAATATTGAAAGCAAAAAACAGTTTTGCATGGGATTATTATCTTGAATCCCCTTCCCAATATCCAGTAAGTGATACTGGCTTTGTGGTCCCTGAATTACCAATGATATTTCACTCCATAGTATCTGACAATGAAGGGCTACTGTTAAAGCCATAATAATAATAAAGAAAACTTTAAGTTGAAAATATCATCAGAATCTTGGTTCTTTTCTGCCACAATGACCAAATTTCGTTCACAGCATTATAGAAAAAGATCAGAGGCCATCAAGATTTACCAATTTCTAACCAAATGAGCAACAGGTTTAAGATTTTTTCTGACAATTTATATGTTAGTGATGTGCAAACATTTTAGATGAAATAAGAAGAGGCAAAAGCAAAACCAAACAAAACTTAAATATCTACCTTCATATAAAGGTCTGAGAACTGATTAAATACCTTCTAAATTTATAATACAGATTCTTTTATTAATCTATGGATATAGGTGCAAATTTTCCATATCACAATAAAAGATATATATACATTGTTAATCTGGTCTTGTACAAAGAGATCTCTAACACAGACATAATGAAAAACAGCAAAGAAAATGAACTTTATTTTTGTCAAGGGATTTTATCAGCATTATTACTGGTACATTTTTTCTGATATTCTACATACATGAGAGAATAAAAGTATATAGAATACAAGTAAAAGCAAATTTTATATTAAATCTGAGAATATTTACCTGATCCATTAACATTATGAATGTCAAAAACTTTAGACTCCCAAATTCAATCCAACCAAAAGATGAAAATTCATCTTTTCTGTCTATATCATACACAAGGGGCAATAACTTTTGTTCATTACCTCCACTTGAAACTTGAGTCTAAGCTGAGCAAACCACCAAAGATGCTAGCAGTGTGGGGTGGTCAGGAAGATCAAGTAAAATGGTCAGGTAAGTATTTGTAGAGCAATGTAATTTATTTCAAATTTTGGTGTCTCCTTTGAATATAATTCCAATCACATCAAGATCAGAAGAATATTTAATAGGTGAAAAGAATGATAAACATCCTACCTATATTTCAAGTATCCTTCCAAGGAATAAAGATTGACCCATTCTTATGCTTAAAGCAACCAAACCATGACCACTATCAGGTTAGCATGACTACTGAAATCTCCTTACAATCCAAATTCCCTGGCAAATCCAGTTAAAGTGAAGCTAAAAGACTGTGTTGATTTAATTTGGCCTGGCATCCATCAGTCATATCCACAAAACTCACCAAAGTTTGTCTCTGCAAAGCTAGATCCCAAAGATAAAAACTCCAGATGGTTGATTCTGCATGCTAATCAGCAGTCTGTATAATGCAACAAATCAAAACCTTGTGTTCAAATATGAGACTCACAGATATAGTTTTAATTTCATGAGCTGAAATCCTCATATGGTGATTCCAATCTTCTGATACGTCACTTAATGCCAAGTGCCATGGGTAGAAAGAGTCATTTGCAGTTGATATGACTATGCATACTTCAAGTAGTGCTTAAGGGTGTGGACAAGGTTTTGTATGGCAGCTGCTCTCAACTTATCTATAGATTACATGGTGTAAATGACAACTCTCTAATTGCCCATTAACAGTGACCGATTCCTGGCCACAAAACCTGGTTGTGTTATGAGGATCACAAAAACCATCCGATCTGGACTGAAGATACTTTGTGTATTATTATTAAGGGTATTATTGGTATGACAACAGCCCCATTGTAGTCTGGCCTAAGAGCATGAACTTCTCCATGGTAAGATATGTTAGGACCAAAGCCTTGGACAGGGTAGTACAAAATTCCTGGAGACCATGATAGTCAGGAATCAACTGCTGCTAAAATTTGTAATTCATAGAGGCCTACTAGAGAATTTTTCTTTGGGCTGAAAAATCCTGTCCACTGCCATGGTTAGGACCATGCTAGTAGGTCTGATATGTCAAATATCATGGAGTTGTAGCTTTTGATAGTAGCTACAGCCAACATTTTCTCCTCATAAAGCCAGAGAAAAAAAGTCAGTTGGTTGAGGGACTGAGCCAGTCTATGGGACAATGGCATTGATTCAAAGATAATACCCAAAAACAAGCCTATTTGCATCACAAGTCTTCTGAGTAGAGTGCCTTCTTAGTCTTGAGATTCTCTCTAAACTTTAAAGTTTGAAGTTTTGCCGACAGACCTGAGAAAAAAGTTTGGGGAGGGGTAAAACACCTGTGACCTTAGCTGATTGGGGGGATTCAGTCTGGTCATAATCTGACTGGGTAATAATATTGTTAGCTCAAGAAAATTATTGACCCAGACTAATTTATTCTGAAACAGGAAATCAGAGTTGTCTTGCAATTCTGACTCAATATTTTCTGTACTAATTTTGGAACCAATACGGGTGGGGGTGGAAATTTAAGGCCCATAGCCTCTCCTAATTGGCTGACAGTGCACTGATGGTCTAAGCTTCTGGGTCCAAGACCACTAGGACAAAGTGGACAGCTTGTGGTTCCACTTTGTCACAAACAGGTCGATCATTGGATGCTCCCAAACAACACTGTCCAGAACATTGAGCCTTCTGAGAAAGTTTGATCTGCATGATGATCTAACATCAACACATAAACTGACAAACCAACATGAACAGGTGAGGCAATCTGGTGCCTATGTTTGATGTGGCAAGTCATAACAACATTCATGTGAAGAGGCCATTCCCATTTCCCACTAATCATACATGTACTTGCTGAAACAAGTAGTTCCTGAGCAGCCTGCCTCTGAACTTTCTTCAATTTTACCCTTCAACAGCAATGCAGTAATCCTTAAGGCCAGAGCATGATTTAGCAATGTGGCATGTAAACACACATCACAACACAATGACCCAGGCAATTTGGGCTATCAAATGTATTCGGTGGCAGATTTTTTCACCAGCTGCAAAATCCCCTTGATGCCAGATCCAGCACTGAAGATGTGGCAACAATGTTTCAAACAAGTTTTGATGTGGCAACAAAATACATTCTTAACCGCCTTATTAAATGGTGAGGATGACAAGTAAACTGCTGTTATACTTTTATATAATGTTGGAGTTCAGTATGGTAGGTGGTGGAATGTGTCCTGTGCAAAGCTTTCTGAAAAGAAAGTTTTAACATTCCCTGGATCACAAATTTGTTTGGACAGTCAAATTGTTAATCTCCTTGTGTTTTACTGACTGAGGAAGTTGTCAGAAAAATGGAGCCTCTTCCTCAAGTTTGATCTCGACTGATGCTTTAATTTTATAGGCATGTATGGTGGTATGGGATGGAGGGCATTCCAAAGCCAGCAACACCTGGTAAATCTCCTTAATGGCAGTCTTTAAACTAAACTCTCCATGGTCAGGTAGGAGTTGGGCTGGTGCTCAGAAGTATCATCCCACTCAGTGAATGAATACTCTTGGCCCTCATATGCTGCCTTCATTTCAGAATAAACCAAGCTCCGAAGTAATGACCCTAAATAATTTAATACCCTATGGGAAAGCTGGGAAAATTGGGAAAGCCTAAGCAGATGGCTGGTTTCACAGGAATCGATGGTGTGGTTGCTAGACATGCAGACTGGTTGATTTTGGTTTTGGTCATACAAGAAACTCGGCTACTATCATTCTGCATCTGGCATAGATATACAGATTTATATATATATATATATATATATATATATATATATATATATATATATATATATATATATATATATATATATATATATATATATGGAGCCATGTCTGGCTAAATGGTCAGATCTATCACTAAGGTCCCCATAATCAAGTCCAGATTGGAACAGCTGGTTGCCAAGACGGTACTACATTACTTCATGCTGCGGGGCCCCGAGTGGCCGAGTGGTCTAAAGCGCTGTCCGTTACGGATCACTGCCATCTCACCTCTATCTGCGTGGGTTCGAGTCTAAGATTCGGCGAATGTGGATATGTGAGAGAGCTTGCCAGTAGCTTCTCGTGGGTCGGTGGTTCTTTCCGGTGATTTCCCGGTTTCTTCCTCCACCATTAATACTGGCCGCCATGTATAGCCTTTCCTGTGCTGAAAAATGGCGTTAAACCCCACCACAACAACAACTTCATGCTGCATTCAATGGATAAGAAAAATACCCAATCAGCCCAGTCTTACAGGTCTGAAGACTAAGCTCAAACTTGCATGGGGACATTATGACCACTGGGCTGACTAAAACTAGGGGAACAATTCCTGATTGTATTCAAATTATCTGCAGGTGCAAAAGTGCAACAAATTAGATTGGCTTTAGTTAGGAATTCCATCATCATCTCCTGTACCAGACCACACATATGCTGCTGAATGACTGGCACATCCAACTAATTGCAACATATCTGCATGTGTCTCCCCCAAATCTGCCAATGTCAGAGTGAGGATGGCATGGTCCTTTTGACTGGGTAGGGTTCCCAGTAGCATTCGCCAAAGGGTCAGAATTATTTTTGTATTCCAATGTGTATCCATAATGGTCCTGCATGCTTTTCTCCATCTATCTGCCGTTTGCTGAGTCTGGCAGAATGGCTGACCAGGTGACCTTGAAACACAAATTCCACATATTAGAATGGGAAGAATAGGTACACACCTGACAGAACTCATGTGCATCTTTCACTGCTTTGTATTTTCTTGCAATTACTCATTTAGAAGACAATAAAATAATGCAAACTGATAAATTAACATCAGGGTATTAATAATTTGCTGAGAATTTGGCTAAATAAAAAAAATTATTATAAACTGAGTGTGTTTATAAGGACAGCATGCATGGTCACTTTAAAGTCACATGTATCAACAATAGTTTGTCTGAGAAAGTACTAATTTGCACAAAATATTGACCAAATTCAAAAATAATTTATACCACCTGTTAATGAATCAACAATTATCCAAATAAATCCAAAATATTGAATGGGGTGCTTTTTCCATGTTATGTTGTGTACAAAAGAGAAGTTAAAAATGGTTACACCTAGAGGCTGCAAAGGAGTTAATGAGCAAGAGTTATTGACCTTTGTATGATACAGGCAGAAAAGTTGGATTATCATCTTTAAGCAGGGCTTGATTCAGAAGTTAGCAGGCTTTTAGATTCCTAAAATTAATGTGATCTGAGAATGTATTCAAAGGAGAAAACTGTAAAAAAAAAAAAAAACCATATTACCATTTTTATACTGCAAAATAGTTTTGTTCCTCTATGAAGAAGAAAAGATCTACCTTGAATGAGTCTGGGCAAATACAAAAAGTGTCTCCATAGGTTTATACAGCAATAATAAAAACTACAAGGAAATCTAAATATATCTTGCCATCTGAGAATAAATGTTTTGACAGCAGAAAAGATTTTAGGAATGATACTGTTCTTATGAAGTAAAATGGTCAAGAATTTACATAAAATAGAATTATCTGCCCACCTGAAATAGTGTCACAGAAAATATTAAGTCACAAATGTAACAAAAAGGGGAAATGTCCCAATGCCAGCCTTTAAGTCTGTACATAACTGTGGAAATAAGCACGCATGTTGATGATCAGTGACCACTAGAAATCTGAAAGAAGGTATTATCTAACATGCTTTTTTTCAGTTACTGATCTCCTTCCTCTTTCACTGAATATTACTTTTAGCACTGAAATAATATTTTCATATTCCATTAATAGTCTGTAATTTTATTAGAATTACTAGGAAAAAGTTTCTATGACATCATGTCTACCAGTGAATAATGCAGATAACTTATCATTGCTTTCAATGCCACATACATCCGACTGGTCTATATACAATACCTATATCAGTCCATAGGTGAGATTGGCCAGTAATTTTCCATTACTGTTATTACATGTATTGTTATGACCTGTTCTACTTGCCTTTGTGTTTTCATGCATTATCTTGATAGCTAACATTTTCTATTTAAAACAGCATCATATTAATGCATCAAAGACAATTTGATAATAAAGTACAAAAATCCAACTCATTTACTGTATTGAGCTGCCTATAAACTGGATCAAACTGCAAACAACACTTCAGTATTCAATTCCAACAGTGTTGCTGACAACTTGAAGTAATGTTAAAAAATGTGGATTTTATACTAAAAATAAATTATCAAATCTAATGATAAGAGTCATCAGGTCGATCTCATCTTAGAAGACATGTCAACTGATCATGTTTGTCAGCACACACATCTGCCTGTGTTATGCCATTGTTTACATCAATAAAGTTTTAAAATATGAAATGTATGCTTTGCAATGGTGACATTCTCTACATTGAAAACATAATGCATGTGTAACTATGAAGGTGAACATTTTAAATTACAGGTACTTTAGTACTGAATGAGTTTTAATAAATGAAGTTCAACTGAGTGCTACATTTTGTTGCAACGTTTTATTCTACTTAGAAAATATGCAATATATTTTTGTCCTAAGCTTAACTGAATTATATGAGTGTTCACCATTAAATATCCAAATTGTATCAGTGGTTGTTACAAATTATAATATATGTATATCTGAGTAAATCAGGCAGTAATACCAGATATTACCTGAGTAGATCAGGCAATGGTTAATAACTATGGCACTGTTACCCGTTGTGAATCCAAGTAAATAAGGTGCATCATGTAAATTAGGTGGCATATCCAATTAAATGAGATGGCTCTGAATAAATCATTGGCAATACCAGGTGTGTATCTCGAGTAAATCAAGTGGTGATACCAGGTGTGTATCTGTGTAAATCAGGCAGTGATACCAGACATGTATGAGTAGATAAGACAATGATACCAGGTGTTTATCTTTAGTAAATCAGGAAGTGAAACTAGGTATGAGTAAATCAGGCAACGATACCAGGTATGTATTTGAATAAATTGGGTAGTGATACCAGATGTGCATTTTGAGCAAACCAAGTAGTGATACCAGGTGTGAGAGTAAATCAGGCAGTTCTGTCAGATGTGTATAGAGTAACAAATCAGCCACTGATACCAGGTGTGCATCTGAGTAAAACACTGGTAATATCAGCTGTGTATCTGAGACTACAAGGGTTACAACCCACAAAAGTAACCTTTCAAATTTTAAAAGTGCACTTTCATCGTTCTTGTCAAAATGTCTCTGAACATCTTTTTCATTCATTTCTTTCTTTCTTTTTTTTCATAATTCTATAAATTTCTTTACATGTCAGACACAGCAAGCATCTGCCAATCAGCTTAAAACTTAGAAGTATCATTACAGTTACTACGATGGTTGAAGCATGCTTTTCCCTTCAAAACATTATAATGATTTCCATTATAATGATTTCAGCAAAATAGACAGAGGTGTTCAGTTTCCTTGTAGGTTACAGTACCACTAATCAGCAGAATGGACAGAGGCATTCAGTTTCCTTGTATGTTACAGTACTACTAATCAGCAGAATGAACTGAGACATTTGGTTTCCTTGTACATTAAAGTGTTCCTAATCAGCAGAACAGACACAGACATTCAGTTTCCTTGTACGTTAAAGCATTATTGATCAATAGAATAGACAGTCATCCAGTTTCCTTGTAGGTTATAGGATACTGTAAATCACTTATGTTTCACATGGTGTTCATTTTCACACTCATTCCCTAGCAGTCTTAAATGGAATTTTTTTTCTCTTGTCATTTTTAATAGATATTTAAAATATATAGTTATATGTCCAGTAATTGAAATTTTTAAAATTTATTAAAAAAAAGAAGATTTCGTCCATCTTCTCAAGTTTCCATAACTGGTCATCGAATTCATATGTGGAGTTTTCAAAACCTTTTAAGCTATCTTCATAATAATCCCTCATAATACAGTGTGACCCTCTGTAACACGGTAGTTGGGGTCCATAGAATCTGACTGTGTTATAAACAGAACAGTGTTATAACTAACCAAGTCAGTCAACCTGAAGAAAACGATGCATAAATACAAAAAGATTTTGATTAAACGAAGACAAACTAGTTTTGGGGCCCCGAGTGGGTCAGAGTACTGCCATCTCACCTCTGCATGAGTTTGAGTCCAGACTCGGCTAACGTGGGTAAGTGAGAAAGCCTGCCAGTAGCTTCTCGTGGGTCGGTGGTTCTTCCCGGGGTTTTCCAGGGTTCTTCCTTCACAATTATTACTGGCCGCCATGTATAGCCTATCTTGTGCTGAAAAATGGTGTTAAACCCAACAACAACAACAAACTAGTTTGAAATACACTTATATATTGACAACTTATGTTTCTGAAGTAATCCATTAAGTACTGTACATATATATGAAAAATCCATGACACTGAGTCTAGATCACCTTATAAAATTCATGTATCAGTCACAAATAACACACATATAAAAAAAATGGTAGTTCTCCTTTAATCTATATCTGACACCAAAAAATTCTCTAAAATATTGTCACCAGTAGCCCATGGTTATAGTTGTTTACATTCAACATGGACATGTACTTAACTTAAGCCAAAATTTTGGTCATCTGGAGACAGCTATCATCGTGCTGAGGCTACCCAGGGATGAGACTATTCACGAGGAAATGAACTATATGTGAAAAAGTTAAAAAGTTTATCAAACATCTTTGTGAGATACCCCATGTTTAATTAATGGCCAGATATCTTTGGTTTCAAAAGATTGCAAATTTAATTTGCTTTTATTCCATTACTAATAGCAATCATAAACATAAACTTCTTTCTGCAAAAAAGGAAGCTTTCATCACACAATAAACATGTTCCAATCACTTTGGAAAATGCAACAATCTATTTGATTCCATTTCTTTTAAGTTTGGTAGTGACTTTCTTTGATGAAAGTTCCTTGTTTTTGCTGAAGATTGTAGTCAGCTTTCTTTGATGAAGGATGCATGTGTTATTCAAACAAATGCCCAGTTCTTATTATAGCAGTGACATCATATAATTGTATAATATTGATTGAGACAAGTTTTTGCATTTGTTTTCAGCAAAACTATTTTGAGAACATCTTTTTTTAAAAAAAGGAATTAGCCATAAGTTGGCTGATTTTAGCAGTTGCTGTTACAACTTCAAATGTTGGACAATTGTAGCTAGTCCTGGTATTATGATTACTGGAGTGTATAACAGCACACAGTACTCAGGCCAGATTTCAGTACAAGTGGATCATGAGCAATGTGAAGATGGTATGTCAATATGAATAATGAATTTGTTAATGTAACAACAGATAGATTCCAGTACATTTTATATCAAGTCTGTGCCTTTCCTTCATGGTGCCCCTGAATTTCTCCACTTCAAACCCAAGATACAAGTTTAAAAAGCCAAACATGTTGCAAAAATAAATATCACCAAGATGTATATTTTGTCACCAATAAAGAAAATAAATCACAATTTGTCACATTGGTAAAGCCCAGTGCGATCTCTGAAAAAACCTTTTACACATTATTTTTTTTACTTCAAGATTTTTTTATGTACAAGAAAGATATGAATATATCAATATTCAGGAGCCATGCAATGTTCATTCTGTATTAGAATTTATGGTCTCTTTCCCAAAATGACAATAAACTTTCTACACTTTGATTTTTGTACTTTTAAGAAGAAAAAGTTCTGTGAACAAAAAAATTACAAGTATGAAATTTCAGAAGCCACACCATAATTGTGTCATATCCACATTTATGTTATGACAGTGCGTGTTATAGCAAGGTCACACTGTATAGTTGGCGATTTCTCTAACGGATGTATACATAATGGAAACTTGAGGCAAATAAAGTTTCTCTAATGGATGTGTACATGATGAAAACAGGAAACAGGCGGTGGTTTCTCTAATGATGCATATATTTTGGAAACCTGAAACAGGTAGATGCATAAATAATTAAAACATGAGGCAAGTGGTAGTTTCTCTAATGAATATGTCCATAACAATAACCAGAAACAGGTTCTACTGTAAAGTGTTTTTCTTTCAAATGCTTGTTAAGTCTACAGTTATATATTACATAAAAGACCATGGTAATAAAGCATTCACTTGCTGGTAAAAGTCAATGGATAATATATGTGATTTACAGTAGATGTGAAACATACTGGATTTACCATACATATTCCTGGGGATGTTGGTTCACTCATGGGTTGTGGAGATATAGGACTGACTGACTTAGGTTCTGACACAGATCTGAAATGTAAAGTAGAACATCATTGTCTTACTAGCAATTACTGGCAGCAATACAATTCTGATTCAAGACAATGATCTTATTTGGATACATAAGTACCATAGCTTCCTCCACTATTTATACTGGATGTCATGTATAGCCTATCTTGTGCTAAAAAATGATGTTAAACCCTACAACATCAACCATAACACAGAGTGCAATTTACTGAATTCAAGTTTATATAATAAAGCTTATTAGTTCAGATGAAATTTCAGTTTCTGTACATCATTAATTCAAAAATATTAAACGGAAGTTTGTGTGTGTGTGATTTGGATTTTTAACGTAGCTTTAACAATTTTTCAGTCATATCACTATGATATCTGCAGTGTAGCAGTTCATAGTGATGTCTAGCACTAGGGCATCATGCCGCAGATGTGTAGCATGATGTCCCACCCACTCATATTATCCTGACACCAGGCTGACCAGTCCTAACATTAATCTCTTAATGCTGAGCGCCAAGTGTTAGTACCATTTTTATAAGTTTTGGGTATAACTTGGCCAGGGATCAAACCCACAACTTCCCACATCCAAGGCAGATGCTCTAACCATCAAGCCACCAGGGCGGTTCACATACCGTTTGTAAAATCCCTAAGACTACACATAGTTCTGAATATACTATTCCAAGAATAATCAGAAACCTGTCACTGCAACCAGGACACAGCCTGATTCTTCAAGCTGAGAGCACCTGTCCACACAGTAGTCATGTGGTACAACGAATCCATCACAGACCTGTGCCCTATTCTTGACAAATCTGACTTTCTCCAAGTTACTACAACAGTGAAAGGTTTCTGTTATTTGTTCTCTGAATAAATATGTTGTGAATTATGCATCCTTTTGTTATTTTACAAACAGCACGACCTTCATTTAATATTTTCAAGCTCTTGTACAACAACATTTTAGAGCATTTTTATGTTGATATCACTTTAGATCTCTGATGTCATAACCATGTAGCTTGTAAGGTTTATGTCTTCAAGTTACTACCAAAGAAATTGACATGTATCAGGTCATAACTAATCAAAACTGTAGTTTCATCTCATCTATTAGTGGAATAGAGAAAAACGAATAAAATAAGATAATCAAATGTTCATCAATGCTGCAGTTTCTTCTCATCTGTAAGTGAATTAAATATACGACAAGCATAATATTCTCAATTTCTCAGAAAATAAAAAATTTCCTACAGATTTTATGCATATGTGACTTGTAACATTGTTAATAAGTTTGCTAGGCCCGTGGTAGCTGGCAATCCTATGATGCCACCAAACGAAGGTGGCAAATTCCAACTTTCTGATAGGCAATCCACTCTGACCCTACACCCCAAAATAAATTGCTTGATATCATAACAGGGTGGGATGGTTTAGAGTAAATTTGGTTTATCCATTTTCCAACATTATCGTTGGACTTGGCAATAATCACTCTAACTTAATATGAGAGTGAAATGCGATGAATGGAATAATGTCCTTTCATTGGTCCACAAAAATAAGGTTATCAGCTGGTGCAGTATGTTATTTTCTTTAACCAATACGTTGATAACTAATTGGTTAGCAATGTTTGGTGGTAAAATTCACTGCAAAGACGAGTAATGGCCAAGGTTACTATTGGTAATGTTTAACACTGTGAAAGCTTTATCAATATACATTTTCGACAAATTAACATAACTGCCAACCATCCAGGCTTGCAATTAGTGAAAATAGGGATAAAAATTAGTAAATTTTGACATGAATTCATGAAACGATCTCAGTCTGGTGATATTTGTCAAAACAAATGTTTAACATGGTCTCCGGCTGATAAACATAGATTATGTTCAACAAGAAAACTAACAAACAATGCTTCAGCATTGGTAACTTGCTGGTCTTCTGTCGATCGTTTAATATATTCAACAGCTGAAATCTGCTGCAAGTTCCTATTTTCCCAACCTCTATGTGCTTTTTGCTAATCATAATGTGCTTCCTCTCATCATCTCTGCCAACATGCCCAATGCTAAAATTTGTGGCACACTGTGTGCAAAAAGCATTATGTATATCAGTGTTTGATGGCTGAATGCACTGCCAATTTTTGGTATATTCCAAAACTAAACTTCACTTTTTGTGCAATACATTTCTTTTTCCTTGGTGGTGAAGACATTTTCATATCAATGCTGTACAGTAATTTAAATCAGTGTTGGCCGGTCATGCACAGAGAAAAATTCCGGTTAGGCCTCTGTTACTCTCAAAAGCATTTGTAAAACTACTCTTATGCATATAGATTAAAATACTTTAAAATGCTTGCTACCGGGCCAAGTGTCTCAACAATCAGCCATATTTCTACTAATATCACAACCAGTAGTATCGGACCGTTTAAGCAACTGCCAATATCATGAGGAGACTTAACAGGAAATCAGTTATTTTATTATAGATTTAAAATAATAAAGAATTGGAAAATTCATGATTTTTTGTTATATGGCTTGAATCTGTGAATTGCTTAAAAAGTTGTAAAATTCACTCAAAAATTGTGAGGGTAGGCAGCTATGAAATAAGATATCAAACCAGAAACTGGTGACGATAAGCTGTATAATTTATCTTTTAAACTCTTCATGATCAAATGTCACAGACATGTTGGTTGGTTGTGTCACTAGAGTGGTGGTGTTCATACATTCCAAGGAAGAAAAGACAAATATGGAGCCATTTGTGGACAAGCAATTCTACCAGATTGATAATACCATTAGGTTTACAGCAACCTCTGAATATTCTGGCAAAAACTCAAAAAAATAACTCATGACTCAATTATTCAATTATGTCATTAAGTGGTTGTGAGAAGTTCCTGAGTTTTGCCAATCTGCAAAATTCATGTACTTTTCACAATCAGGCAAATATATATCATTTCTCCCAATGTTTTATTATTTCCCATTAGCATAATAATGTTCTATAATGGTTAAAATCTGTTATGTTGTAGGTATAGCAACTGTAAGGGGAAGATTACATTTATACTCTAATAATGTAATGTCTCATCCCATTGACAGTTCATACATTTATGCGTAATAGAAGATTGACACATTTTGTATGCAATGATCATGCCCCAGGGAAAATCTCGTCACCATAACTGGAATTTGATGGATCCTTTATTAAAATGTAACAGGATTTGCCTTTGAAGTTCTTGTTGTTTTTTTGAAAATACAAAAGGAAACTAACATGATCTCTACAGTGGTCCTTCACAATAAAACCTTTCAGTGTACTACACCCTTTTATAATGCATGTATGGTTATGGATACCATGTCAAATGTTTCTTTCATCAGGAATGATTTTATCACTTTAATATCCTTTCTAGTTCATCAGAATAAAACCAATGTGATTTCACCTCATTTTATTTTTGTGTTTGTTTCAATACACTGTCAGGATGCAGCCTTGCAATAAAGTACCTCATTACAAAGCTCGCTGTAAAGGGAGATCATACTAACTGACGATAATGCACATTAACATGCACTTTGGGTATTACTGAAAGTTTCTAAAGAAGAAGCACTTTGCACAGTACTATGCAAATTTGTTATAGTGAAAACACAAATTTAATGAAAGCTTACGATTGTGTGTTTTGATGGTTGCTGCGCCACGACCAGTTGCTTGCATCTGGTGGTTCTTCTTTCATATTGTTGCTGAAGAAAAATGTGAAGACATAAAGAACTATTCAATAATGGCAGTTTTCTGCCCCTTTTCCAATTTTCTTAATTTAATGTCTATATTACATAATGAGATGGTGTTACTTTTTTATTAATGACAAAGGTTTTGTATTCACGTACTAGTTGCCATTAAAAAGTGATTTTAAAAACGATTAAAGAAATGGAAACCTTTTCCCATTTTACTTGTTATTTAAAGGGTTTATTTATACATTATTCACCAAGTTTAAAAATATATATATATATATATATATATATATATATATATATAACTTTTATGCCATGAAGTTGCATATCAAGATTTAATTTAAAAAAAGGAAAAAACTTGTCCTATGAGTGAATTATGAATATGACCAATTTACAAATCAACTTAAAAATACATCAAGTTCCAATTCTAAATTAAAGATATCATTTAGTTTACACTGAAACTAAGAAGATTACAATAACAAATTTACTTCCATTATGGTAGCAGAAGTGTGTTCTTCTGTGAGTCAAACTGCTGTTTTACCATCGGAGCTACAATTGCAACTGACCCTCAAGCTGTATGAAATACATTGCTGTTGGGCATTTCCTCACACTTAAGGTTTCCATCTCTGAAGCTAAATGCATACCTAATTTGACCAACTGACAAAAATTAAATATTGCAATGCTTACCATCTGAAAAAAAGGCTATTGTCAGCAGAATATTCTGTTCAAAATAATATTAATTTTGGACAAACTGGATACCCCCCACCCGTGTTTGCATGACTTTCGATATCTCAGCCTTTCCGCGCACAGCTTTGAAAAGATGTATTGTCTATCCATCAGGCTACAGAAATGAAATACATTACTTTGGACTGTTTTTGTCAGCATTTCTGTAGAGTAATTAGGTCAGGTTTATACCTAGTTTTACAAAATTCAATGTAACAATGCCAACAAATAATGAGACAGCGGTGAAATATCAGTGATATATAGATCTGCTCATTATTAAAGTGGTAGCAAGATTAGCTAATCACAAACAAGATCTCCTTCTTAAAAAATGTGGATCCCATGCATTAAATAACTCAGTTGAGATCTTGATCATATAACCATAAATTTGATCAAATCAAAAATATGGTCTCAGCAATTCGGATGCAAGGTCACCTCATTAATATACATGGGTTCTTCTCACTTTTAAAAAAAAATTGTCCAAGATTTGTATTATGTATGTCCATATGCAATGGTCGATCAAAACTGGACTAAAAATATCAAGTCCATAATGGAAACAAACTAATTTATTAATATGCATGAAATTTACTTTTTAAAAAAACTGTACAAGAGCCAGATAGCGGCAAGTTCAGCCAATCAGAGACAAGATTACATTAATATGAACCAATCCAAGATCCTACTGCCATGACCTGGTAAGCTAATGAAACAATATATTTTCTGCCATAATTTTCTTTTAAACATTATCCCAGTTCTATTCTAAGATATCAGGCACTTGATACTGGCAATTTTGCCAATAATATTTTTCAAAATTTGAGACCTCCAGCTGGAGCAAATAATCGATTGTGAAAACCATCATTACACCTACTGCATTATACATCAAATAGATAAGGTGAAGAATGACCTTTATGGTGGCCTGTGCAGGCTAACCATAAATCCACTAGCTTTAGGTTTCTATCATCTTGAATACAATTTCTAAGTCATGCATGTGCGAGTGTTAATGGTAGCCTATCATAGATAGAGATTACCTGCTGTTTTTCTAGGAGGTTATTCACCATAAAAAACCTCCTCACACAAACATGCAAGCTGTCAAAAGTGCACTATTTAAGCTACTAAAAGAACAAACTAATTTACAATCATTTTTAT
The DNA here is from genome assembly GCA_016746295.1 of Potamilus streckersoni. Taxonomy (NCBI): domain Eukaryota; kingdom Metazoa; phylum Mollusca; class Bivalvia; order Unionida; family Unionidae; genus Potamilus; species Potamilus streckersoni. The sequence continues at coordinate 2,715,803 of JAEAOA010001954.1, forward strand.
ACCATAGTTAAAAGAAATGACCATGTCATACTCATAAAAAAAAAGAGTAAGATGAGTTTAAACCTCATTCAAGATTACAGTGGAGTAGTTACTACAGTAAGATGAATGTAAATCTCATTCAAGAATGCAGCAGGGTAGTCAGTAGAGAAAAATGAATGTAACCTTCATTAAAAAAAATATAGTCAAATAGTCAAGATGAATGTAATCCTCATTCAAGAATGCAGCAGAGTAGTCAAAAGAGTAAGATGAACATAAACCTCATTCCAGAATTCAGTAGTCAACAGAGTAAGATGAACATAAACCTCATTCCAGAATTCAATAGTCAATAGAGTAAGATGAACATAAACCTCATTCCAGAATTCAGTAGTCAACAGAGTAAGATGAACATAAACCTTATTCCAGAATTCAGTAGTCAATAGAGTAAGATGGACATAAACCCCATTCTAGAATGCAGTAGTCAACAGATTAAGATGAACATAAACCTCATTCCATAATTATGTAGTCAACAGAGTAAGATAAACGTAAACCTCATTCCAGAATGCAGTAGTCAATAGAGTAAAATGAACATAAACCTCGTTCCAGAATGCAGTAGTAGTCAATACAGTAAGATTATTGTAAACCTTATTTAAGAGTGCAGCAGTGTTGTCAACAGAGTAAGATGAATGTCAACCTCATTTAAGAATACAGCAGAGTAGTGAACAGAGTAAGATCAGTGTAAACCTCATTCAAGAATGCAGCTGAGCAGTTAATAAGCCAGTTACCTCTGATCCTTTTTTATAGTTTGTGGACCACTGCCATTTCCAAATGAGTTCTGCAGAGCATTCAAATAATTGTTCTGCATCTGAATGGCCTGTTCTAGAGGTATCTGGTAAAATACAAAAAATTCAAGCTTTATACAAGCAATTGAAGATCAATTTTGTTTTTGGGGTTATTTTTTGGTATATTAAGGCACATCAATACAAAGGTTATATCTTGCTGGGACAAAAGGCATAAACTACATTGCCTGAGAACACACCTCAGCAGTTGATCCGAGCTGATCAAATGGAAAGATTTGAACCTGCATCATTCTTTTTGCAGATCCAAAAAGCTGTTAAGCACTACTCTCTGGCACAACAGTGAATTCTAATTAAAAGACAAATATGAAAACTAGATAAAAGGTCCTATTATATTATCACTAATAAATCATTTCATTTTATTAAAATAAGAAACAGTTCAGTTGAAACTGAAGCTATGTATTTCTACTGACATTAAAAATCACCTAACTTTAAGAGACACTAGTAATAAATATGCCACTGTTACACTCTGTGTGTGCATGCGTGCACATGGGCAAATCTATAAACCAATATCCATATTCATGGTGAGGTTACATGTAATTGATCCTTCAGGAAAATTTAATTTTTTTACAAAGTGAGAAAATTTGACAACTGTTCAATAATAATAATAATAATAATAATAATAATAATAATAATAATAATAATAATAATAATAATAATAACAACAACAACAACAACAACAACAACAACAACAACAATAATAATAATAATAATAATAATAATAATAATAATAATAATAATAATGGGGACATAGTACAGCACCTAATCTTTAGAGGGTCTAAGTGCTTTACAATACTAGATAACACTTAACCCTTTCATCACGGCAAACCGCATATGCGGTCCAGGGGAAGTAGCCCGTCAACACTATGGACCGAGTTTTCGGTCTGGGGCAGTGTTCTTTGTTAACGTTATAGTACCCGACTAGATATCTTTCGGAATACCTCAAATAACTTCCATCTGGTAATGTAGATGTTATATTTGGATTATCTCGTGAGTTTAGCTTGTATACAACTAGAAATAACGAACAAAGTAGGAACTTTTAACGTGTTTTCCGAATGCTGAAATTTGTATCCAAAATGGCGGCGTTTGAAGGATTTTTTTTTTAGAGGCGAGTTTTCGGAGGATTTAAATAATTTTGACCTGATAAATTTGTTTGACAATGAGGGAAGACGTATGGAGAGACAATGGAATGCACTTGTGGGTGACAGTGATGACATTGAAGATGACTTTGAAGGTTTTGAACCAGACGAATTGTACGCTCCACGTGGTTTTTTTTTTGGACGAAGCCCGAAAACCAAAGAGATTTGTTTCAGTTTTCTGACAGAGTTGGGCACACCCGAGAGTTATATGGCTCCAGGAAGCTTCAGATTATTTTCAAATATTCTATTTAGATGAAGTTTTTGGAAAAATTGTCCGTTTAACGAACTTCAATGCGACGATCAAACGTGGCAGAGGCGATATAGGTCACTTAGGTGTGTGGACAGATCTCACCTTGGAGATCATTTTGGTTAATTTTATAGAATTTTATATATTATGGACACCATGAAAGAAAGACTTGTGTTGCTACTATGATTATTCACTAGTACATCTAGGGTCAATTGAACAAGTTTTGAGAACATTCTAAGTTTTCTAAGAGGTAATAAAATAATTGTATTTTACCTGTTGTTACCTGTTTGTACCTGCATTTTAACAGTTGTAATATATATGCACATTTTATTGAATTAGTCATAAAGTTTGATTTTTTACCTTGATTTTGACACCTAATCTAGCCAGATATCTTTAACATTGGCAAAGTTATGTTGTTTCAAAGTCCACAAGTCATTTTGCTTTACAACTCCAAAGTTACTTAGTGTTGAGGACTCTATGCCTACAAATCACTTAGTGATGAAAGGGTTAAACCATACAAAGGCAAGATTACAAAAACAATTACTATGAAATTAGAAAACAAAAACATGCTGACAATTACTGAACTAAACATTCAGTCTTTAAGTCTGGTTTTTTTTTTTGGTCAAAAGAGGCAAGTCTTAAGAGCACTACTGAATTAGATCATTGTGTCCTTGTGTCTAAAATCTATAGCTAATTCAATGCTGGGTCCTGATATGCAAACGAACATTCATATGAATTCATTTAAACAGTGAACAATGAGAATGTGTCAAAAGAGGTGAGCAAGTTTCTAGATGGGGTCTACACATGGGTGAGGTTAGACTGGAGTCAGTCAGTGAAATGTATCACAGTGAACAGATTTAGTGTTTGATTCTGGATCAAACAGGTATCCAGTGAAAAGTTACTGAGCAGGTGAAGGTGTGCTGTTCTTCATACTCAAAGGATGATCTGAACAGCCATGTTTTAAACTTTTTGAAGTTTCTAGTGAGATGAACCAGCTAGAAAAGAATTAAAATAGTCTAGTCTTGAAGTACTGTGGAACACGTGTTTTAATGACATCTAATGAAAGAAAACTGAATTGAGCTAATGTGTCTCAGATCCAGATGTACAGCTTGTTATTATATGTTGGTGTAATGAGAATACGGTCAACCATTGAATGGGTTTCAGTGTCTCAGATCCAGATGTACAACTTGCATATGTCATGACATGTTGGTGTAATGACTACTGTCAACAGTCACATGGGTTTGATTTTGTATCATTTTAATGCTGGAATTGCTTATTATCTGCAGTAAAGGATGTGACTTAAAAAGTCTTTGCGTGATCAAGATGGCTTCAATTTTATCAACAATTATCTGCAGTTTGTCATCAATGATTTCACATTGGAAATTAACCTCTCTATATCTTGGATGGAAGCTTTGACTTCAATGTGGCAGCTAGATTTTGTATATGTAAGCATCATCAGTGTACAAATGATGACACCAGCATCTGAATGAAGAGGATTGGGTCAAGAACAAAGACGTGTTGAACATCAAAACAAAGATCAAACTGAGCTGAAACATTTTCCATTTATGGACACAACCTGTGTACTGTTGACTGCAAAAGATTAGAAACATAGTAAGAATGTATTGTGGGTATCAAATACATGCTGGAGATAGTGAAGTAATATATCATGGACTATTTTGTCAAATGCTGCAAAAAAGGCAAGGAAGGTGAGGACTGTAATCTGCAGAGAGAAGGTTGTAAAATCTCACATAAGGTCAGTTTTAAAATTATGTAGATAATATATTGCTAAAAGGGCTATTTTAATTTATGTAGTTCTTTAAATAATTCAGGCAAAGTGTAGATTTTTTATAGCAGCTTATCAATGGCACATTTGAAAAATTATGTCAATACCCTGATGAAAGAGATATAATGATAACATCAGTTAGTGAATGCAACATTAAATCTAAGCACTCAATTTACAATGATGTCAGAATCAGATCCTGGCTTTAGGGAACTCTTCATTGTATGTACCAAATCCACTGAGACAGGTCCAAATGCTGTTAATGGTTGCCATGCATATTTCCTGTTCACAACTGTATGGTGATCATAACTAAACTGAAATTGTGCTTTCAAACGTAATAGCAGGAACTTTGTCATGGAAGAATTTTGCAAACAGGTTCGGTCGATAGACGAGAGAAAAGGTCCTTGAAAGTGGTGTACATTTATTCTTTGATATTAACTTATTCATAATCTCAAAGAGTTCTCTGCAACTTTTAGTGATCTTAGCAGTACAGTTGTAGGCTGATTTTGCTGCATGATATAAGTCAACTTTCAGACTTTAGTTCACTGCAGGAAACATACAACAATATCTCACCAACATTATCAGTTACTATATCAAATGTATTTCAGTAAATGTCTATGCTTTCATGGTTCTTTGCTATCTAACGCTAACAGCAGTCAAAATAATTATTGCCAATTTCTTGCTATATTTATGTACATACATACTGGACCTAAAACCTCCAAATGGCAATGTGCTTAATACTCAATAACGGTAACTAACTGGGCAGAACAAATTAAGGAGAACACAAGTCACTTTGTTGAGACTGTCACTGCCAGTAATTGGCTATATACTTTACATATTTGATTCACATATGCATTGCAAATATTTGGTAGAAACATTTTGATGAATATACTGTAATACTGGCATATATATTTGGTAGAAACATTTTGATGAATATACTGTAATACTGGCATATATATTTGGTAGAAACATTTTGATGAATATACTGTAATACTGGCATATATATTTGGTAGAAACATTTTGATGAATATACTGTAATACTGGCTTTTAAGTCCAACTGTAAACAACATACATTAGGTCTGTCATAGCATTATGCACTTACATGTCAGGATCTGTGTTGTTTATACGACAAGTCAGTGAACAAACATTTATATGGTAGACTAATTGGATAGATACAGAAAAATACTGCAATTAACTTCTTGGATGTATCACACCATACCATATGGTCATGTGACTTCTTGGATGTGTCACACCATACCATATGGTTATGTGACTGCTTTCTATGTGACTGTTTCCTAAGCTCACCTGCCTATGAAGTACTTCTTAACTGTTTCTATTTTTAGCAAAAATGGCCAGCATTGCATTAAAAAAGGGTCTGTCCCTTACAGATTCTTGGTAACCCCATATTTTAAGATGTCTTTCCACACTGTTTCACAGTCTTACAAGATTTCCTTTTTCCAATCTGCCAGAAAGGAGCTTAAATCAAAAGATGACATGTTTTTGATGACTGCATTTTATCTCCATTAACCAATACTGAACATTATGCATGTCATGTTTAATGGTCCTCTCATTGTTTTGTTCATCGATGATCCTCATTTTCCCTCCTCAACATCTCTCCCCGATTTTCCCACCTCAACATCTCTCCCTGACATATTTTCCTCATATGGGTCACTTTGCTCAGAAGAAATACCAAGCAGATGACACAAGTCACCAGTAGCATCTACCAGCTGCTGACATGTCTGCTTACCAGGGATAACACTTCCACTCATAGAGCTTGTATTCATTATAAGAAAAGTATTTTCCATATAAGGAAAGTATTTAATAAAAAGTGTACAATACTGAACTTGTTTAACATCATAGAATGATGCATAATTTCAATATAAGGGAAACAAGAAGGATTATGGATTATTTAACAAGTGTAAGACTTAACATCTTGTTTTCAAAAGCTAGTCTGCTCCAGTGGCCTGGTGGTTATAGCACCACATCCAATGCTGGAGATTGTGGGTTCAAATCCAGGCTGAGTCATACCAAAGATTTACAAAAATGGTACCAACAGCTGAAGGTGCTCAGCATTATGAGGTTAATGTTAGGGTTGGTCGGACTGGTGCCAGGACAATGTGACTCTGTTGGACATCATGCTATATGTCTGCAGCATGATGTCCCAGTACTAGACATTACTATAACCTACCACACTACAGACATCATAGCATTATGACTGAAATTTTTGTTAAAGCTACATTAAAAAACCTAAATCACACACACACACACACAACACTGCTATCTTTTAAAATCTTTTTACACATGTTGATACAAACATATCTTTTGCAAATTTTTAAGTTTGCATTGCATATATGAATTTACACTCTTTACTATAAAATTCAGTCAGAAAAATACTTATTCAGCACTTTTGTATTGTGCATATTCTGATTTTCTTGGATATGTAGCAAGAGAAAAATAATTGGTAAGCTCAGAAAGCAGGTCGAGAAGCACAAACAATATCCTAGAAACAACGTACATAATAAAGTGATTGTCTATCTTACCTCTGTTAAAACTGTACATTCATAAGATGGTTGGAACTTTTCCTGCAATAAAAAAAACAAGTGCAAGCAGGCTTGAGATTGATTACCTCTCTGACATCTACCCTAAAGCAAAATATCACAGGAGTTGCCCCAAAAATATGGGATAGTACTACAAATTTCAAATGATCTATAATACTCCTGACTCACATGATTTGGTTTTAAACTGCTTCCAGCTCTCTACACTTTGAGCACTCACAGACATGTTTAGAGAAGCACACATTCATCAGCAAAATGTCAACTCAAAAATAGAGTGTACACAAACAGGTTTCAAGCCAGAACTTTTGCAGCTAGTGCCTTGCCAGTTATTTTTAATATGGGAAATCACATCACTGGATGAGCTGTGGAAAAAAGCTGCAATAGCCCATATGCAATTGATTGCAACAAAATCTAAGATAAATAGATAAAGATAAACTGAATAAATTAACACAATGAGTCAATGTAACATTTTGTTTTAAAAGGCTCAGAGTGAGAAAAAAAATCTATTAGCTGATGAAGTGATATTACTGATAATATTATCACTTCATCAACTGATACTAAGATTACTTGTTGGATTAGCAAACTGTCATGACTAATGTCCAATTTCATGTCAAAACTTTTCTTATTTTTAACACAACAGCTGAACAAGAATTAACCCAATTACCAGATCCCAAATTGATTAAAAATTAGATTTATGGGCAGTATAATACTGATCTGACATGCTAGCTTACAAGTTCATTCATGGCCTGTTGATCCTCTGATTTCCAGGTCTACATTAGGCCAAAAAAAATAAAAAATCTGCCCTCTTGCAAAGGTTTCAAAATTATGGTAGGTAATTAGGGGTTTTATAGTGGTATTTTTTAAAAACATCATATATATTTATTTATATTTAAAACATCATATATATATATATGAGATATCCTCAAGGATAATAAGTTTCAACTATTTCTTCCAATGAAATCATGACAACAACAACAAATATTTAGTTTTGATGTACACAATTCTCTCCTGAAAAAAAGGTTGCTAGTTTTTTGACAAAAGATGGAATCTTGTTTGATGGTGTAGTCTGAGTGGCACTTGTTTCATTTAGGACACAACAATACCTTGAATGTCCAAATCCTCCAAGTAGTTTAGGATTAGTGATTATGCTGACTGACATAGGGACAATGATAGGTGATAAACATCTCATATACTCTTCTGGTCTATGACCAGCAGAGCTATAAACTGCACACACATGATAAAAAGCTACATAATATATATATATATATATATATATATATATATATATATATATATATATATATATATATATATATATATATATATATCTCACCTGACTTTTAAAGTGTTAAAAATGTATCTTTTCATTTACCTTTTCTGCTTCAGATCTTTTGTCCATCTTTTCTCTATCTGTTTTGTGCTTTCTGTCAGCTCCCTTGGGCTAAAAAGGAAAAACATTACACATTGCTCAACTTGGAAATTTAAACAATCTTGCTGCCCTAATAAGTAGTGGGTCAAATAGAATAAGGGACTTGAATTTATTTAATTGGCAAAATCTGAAGGATGAATGGCAATTTAAACAATTTTGACACCTGTATTACCCCTCATCAAAGACCAATCCTATATATGATTTTTACCATGTCAGGAGAAACAACCATGAAGCTATGCCTTTAAAGACAGAACTCTGTGAAAGTAAAGTTAATTGTAAATGGCTCTAAATGTGGGCCCTCTGTAATTTTCAGACCTCAATTTCAAATGTTACAATTTTTTTACACAATCCCCATCTCACTTGCATTATCAGATATAATGACAAATATCAATAACGAAAATGAGCACTCATCTACAGAAACTGATGGAAAATATTTTTTAAGTCATTCTTGTTAGTGAAATCTTTAGCGCGCATAAAGACCACAATTATGTCCCATAAGCATTTTAACATATACAAATGTACAAATCTATTCTCCACACGTCAATCATCTAAACCATTCTTATATCATCAAAAAGATAGGATGAACAAGATTCTGTTGTAAGAGATGAGTCATTGTGGTTCAGTCATTAAAATGCCTGGCTCATGACCAGATGGATGCAGTTTAAATCCTACTCAAGTCAACACACATCAGCTACTGTCATGTATCTCTGGACATAGCACTGTACATAGCACTGTGCCTTGGCACTAAATAACTTGAATCTGTAGCAAAAGGTCAAACCAAACTACCTATAGTAACATCTTTGACTGTGATCATAACACAGTTACTATATACAGATAATGCTTGATTTATGCCAATTCAATTTATTCACCTTCAATTTAACACCATTTATAATGAAGAAGAACAAAACATTCAATTTTATACACAATTTTCATTTTTATCCCAATGGTGGTTGACTTGAATTCAGCTCTCATACATTAATTTATATTACCTTCAATATACACAAATTTTGTTTATTTGATAACCTCAAGAACACATCTACAGCATAAAACCAGCATCACCTGTACTGCTTAAAAACTCACAAGACCTATGTATGATATTCAACAGTACTAATACTAAAATTAAAGACAATAGGTGATTAGTCAACTTCTTTTAATGACCTATGCAGAAATGAATATTAATACCAACTTTTGTGCAATGTCTCACACCATCAAGCATCAGGGGTCAATTTGTTATGGACAGCACACTAAGAAAGAAACTAAGCCAGATGTAAATCAGGGGTAATTAAGATTGATACTCCAACAAAATTATATGTGCATCAAAAAGAAGCACAAGTGAGATTTTCAAAATGGTGATATTTAACCCTTTAACTACTACAGCTGTTCTGCAGTTTCGCTACTGCTGAGCGATAGCGTATCAGTTACTGAGACTACGGATACTATTTGCTTGGCTGAATACTAGAGCATCGTCATGGCTGACTACGGAAACTGATAAAAACATGGTTACGTTTATATTCATTATTTCATTAGTTTTTGCTGGATTTCAGTGAAATAAAAAGCAGCTTACCTTGTATAGTGTCTGTTATTCATATATTTCCATTTTATTTACTCCTACAACAATCAGACAAGAAATCCCTGTCGCGTAAACTGTTTTGAATCACACAAAATAAATCGTCATTTTAATCAAAATCACATACATCTAGTGTTGAAACGCGACTAACATCATTATCTGATCCATTTACTAAGCATGATCCATTAAACTCTTCGATATTGCTTGCACTGAACCCTTTAAAGTCACAAATATCTGACTAGGAATCCATTTTTGTTTATCTCAACTACACGTGTTTTGTACACTGCCGGAAATTTCCTTCCCGCATGTCTAAATTTAACCTCTCAGCTTTCCAACTGGTATCAAAATGTTCAGTAACCAGTCTTCTCATTGGATATGATAATGAAAAATAAGTAAATATCTGTACTTTCAACCAATCAACGTTTAGTTAACATAGCAGTTACGTCCGCATATATGCGACACTGGGGTTTTGAGTACAGCAGAACTACACGCTCATAAGCGACCCTGGGGTTTTAAACAAGGCTTATCGACACTGCATATATGCGTCAGTGGGGTTCAGGAGCTATTTACAGGCTACACTCAGATGCGGTAGTCGTAGTTAAAGGGTTAAATTCCATGTGACAAAACCCAAAGGTATGCATCTATAGAAAACCCCTCATAATACATCAGCAGATCAGGGCCTATTACTTAAAATCACAATGTGACAGCATTTTGGTACAATATGTAGAATGTGATTTGTTGATAATGAGACTGGATTAATTTTTTTTAAAATGCATGCATTATCAACACCTTTAAAGACAAGATAACACAATCACAGCATTTCTATATAAAACATGGAATCATACCTTGATTACTCCGACTTGGCAATACGGCAGTATGGCACACATTCTTAGAAGAATTAGGTTTGTTGATAACAGGACAAATTTGTAAAAATGTATGCATTATCAACAGATACCATCATCTTCTCAAATGCTCTTTATAAAACATTAAACATTCAGAATTATACCTTGAACACTTTGACTTGGCAAGATGCACAGTGTAACATTTTAGAGGGCTGATCATCTTCGTATGTATAGGTCTCTATCTGAATACGGAATGGCACACCCTTCTCTCCACCGTGCTTCTTTGGTGTGAACTCAGTACTGATGCAATGAACTTTAACATACACCCCAGTTTCTTTTGTAGGGTCCCATACGTATTCTGCTGCATTTAAAGTAAGGGGGCTCATTGAATAGTCAACAATTCCATAGGAAAGAGGCACGTCTGAAAGAAATATTGATAAAAGAAATGAAATTCTAAATGACAGATTTATAAACCAAGAAGATTGTATATCAATTCAATACAATGTACAGTACTCCATCACTATGATGAGACCAACTTATAATGAAGTGCATGATACCCGTAATTTTACAACCACTTCCCACATTGGTGTCCATGGTCAATCTTGCCTTATAGAAGGATCCATACTATAATTAAGTGTTTAAAGTGAGGGAGTACTGTACTTCTTTTAGCATGAACAAAGAAAATGACTGATACATTAGTGAAGCATAGAGTGAATATTTAATATCTGGTTGGAATGGGCGTTTTTCTCTCTCTTAAATCTGGAGACATTTTCACACATATACATGCCACACGTGTATACATACCTTAGAAATTCATTAATCATGTAAAAATTATTTAGTATATCCCACCCACGCTTTTATCCACACAAACCCTAACATCTTCTCACATAAACCATCCATGTGTTCTAAGGGCCAACAGTGCTCAACAATGGAAAATGCTGTTGGCAAACATACTGCTGTTATTCCAGAAGGTTTAGCATGCAAACTGCAGAATCTTTATATTGCAGTGAACCACTCTTTCAAACGTTATATCTGCATGGAATGGGAAAATTGCATGAGTGGCAAGCACACGATCACACCATCAGGATGCAAGCATTAAGCAACTGTACGTAGGTGTGAAAATGGGTTGTCACTACTTAAAGTAAAATTATTCTGCAACCAAGCACAACATATTTACAAAGGCTGGAATATTTCAGCAAAATGACAATGATGCAGGAAACACAAAGTACTGAAGTATGTCTTGCAACAGTAGAAGCTATTTTTAATGACAACGATTTGGGTTTCTTTTAATATTTTGGTTTTGGACATTAGTATAACAGCAGTAATGAATATTAGGAACTACATTAAATAAAGTTCTTTCCATTTTTATTTTAATTATTTTGAAAAAACATAGCTATAAAAACTCTCACACTGATATGTTCCCTTAAGAGAAGATTGCAATTTGTTTGGATTTCAATTGGTAACACTGGAATTAACTTCCGAGCATCCATTTTTGACATTTGTCAAATTTCCATTATCATTCTGTTTAACATAAACTTTTAAAAATGATTATCACAAAACTATTTAAAAATTTTATCTGCATAAAAGTAAGTTGATGACTGCAATTAGTGTGAAAAACAACTGATTTTGCTTGACCACCAAGATATCATGCATAGGGTTTATGGGGTAAGTGAAATCCTGCATAATCTGTAGGATATATTTTTGAAAATACAGTAATGGACTTAAGTCTATACCTAGCTCCAGAATTCTCTCCCCTGGCCGTGTGGTTTTCCACTGTTCCAGATGCTGCCTCTCCATATACTGTAACCTCCGGTCATGGAATGATACTCGGATCACACTCTGCAGACAGACAGACAGACATACTGACAGAAAACTGCATTTTTCTTTTGAAGAAAATTAATTAATTGACTTACATTATTATATTTGATATAGTGATTCAAAACAAATTCCAAAAATTATCAAAATAAAAATGGACCCTTGTACCTTACAAAAAAATGTTTATGAATTATGAAAAGAAAACACCCATCATCAATGGACCTGTCTAGATTTCTGAATGCTTTGTCTAATTTGGTGTTTAATGTAAGTATTTAGCATTGATGTATATAGACAATGATGCACCATGGCAAAAAAACCATGTTAATACCTGTCAGTAGGGTGGCACACATGTTATTATGTATTTTTGAGAGAGTGATGTATGTAAGGTGAAGTTGTTTGCATTTTAAACATGCACAGTGGAGAGAATGTTGGCATACCTATATGCAATGTTCATGTAATGTGGCTGAAATTTCTTTCGATATTGTACTTTGGACATTTTAAATGATCTTAGGACACTGCTAACTAAAATGACTGCTCCCTGGTGTTCCAAAAATCAACCTGAATTTGTCTAAAGTACACTATTCTTGGCAGGTATTAAAATATGGAAAATGAATTTTGCCAAACTAGACAATACCAGCTTTTAACAGTGCAATGAATGAATTACCAAATACATAAAATGTAAAAAAAAGTTATCGGCTCCTTTTTTTTACAATTTACTTCTTTAGTTCCAGAAGTGAAAATGAGCAAGTAGAGCTATCACTTTTTTGAAAGGTGCACATCTGGAGTAAGGCCAAGCTGTACACTCTCTAACCCATATTACACCCATCAAGCATACATCAAAAAAAAGGAAATTAAAGGTTCTTTGAATAATACTCAAGATATACAAAGTCTCTTTTAAATAGCCAGTATAACTAGTTAGGAAACCTGGGGAAATTCTTTTTCTTTAAAGTTCTAACCCTATGCTAAATAAAAAACTGTAGAGCACCATCTAGGATACAAACCTGTACCTTCTCAACCATTAATCTGGTATAGTAGCTTCTGAGCCAACATGTTTCCTGTATACAATAGTCACCTCTGGTGAAATGTAGGAAAATGTATCTGGCTATTTTAAATTATATGGTCAAAGTGGGCATATTTTACAAGGAATCAAGGGACTGCATTTTTCAGAGATGCAGAGATTTTTCAGTTTTTTTGTTGCTTATATGATCTAATTTTATTTTGGTTATTTTAGTTGATAAAAAATACAAAACAGAGTATGAATCCTGCATTAGACCAATCATCAACCATCTATAACCAACTCTCACCCAGTTAGACTAATCAATAAGCTCCAATCATCTGGAACCAGCTCTCACCCAGTTAGGCCAATCAGTAAGCTTCAACCATCTGAAACCAGTTCTCAGTCAATTATCACTAGGTAAGTTTCAACTATCTATATCCAGTTTTCACACAATTAGGCCAATCATTCAACTCCAACAATCTGCAACCTGTCAGAAAGTTCAATCATGGAAATGGAACTGGCCTATTTAAGCAGGTAAACTGTCTTTACCTAAACATATACATGAGTTAATATTCATAAAAGACTTATTTTAATTAAACACTATCAAAGAAACCACCATGTTGATATGACATCCATTACACAGGAGTATCTATACCAATATTTTCAAGATGGACAATGTGAGAATCATTCCGAATATCCAAGGTGAAATTTTCATTTAAGACCAACAAGACATCATTCAAATTCTATTGCAAACCCGTTCAGGAGTAACAGTAACAAGATTTTAAAGATAGCTGTCCATGGTGATGTCCAATTTATCACCATCTTCTTTTAGGACCAACCAGACAAATCTTTCAGTGAAACCTTCATGCTGATATGGCCATTCTGAAGAAGCTGTACAAGTAATTTCCCACAGCAATCTTCCAAATGGTTTAGAAGGAGTAACAGTATGTGCTAATGGATCCACAGATGTCGGATCATGAATGACAGACAACATGCCATCCCATATGCTATCTGGTCTTTAACCATCAGACATAAAAACTCTTCAAGGTCAAATTGTTAAAACATAATTGGCATTCCAATGGGAGTTAATATGGGCTATCAACATGGATTCCTGGGTCTTCAAATCCCGCTCGAGTCACAGCTTATAAACCAACGAGATCTGCACTTAAGGAAACTGCAGTGTCTCAGTGGTTGAGGTACTGAACACCCAACCAGAATGTTACAGATTTCATCCCTAGCATCTGATTGTCTTTATTATTTACCAAATTTCTCAGGGTACCATTTTTTTAAAAGGTCATGGGTTTCTTTGCACTGACTAATTATATCTGTAGGTGTTTCAAAGGTAAACCACACTGTGTTATATTTTGTAATTAAAAGGTAAATGCTAAAATCAAAAATCTGCAAATGGCAGTGAATATATGAAATGACTTAAAATAATGTACAATAACTGTGATAACATATAAATAACAAATGCTTCTGTAAAACCTTCATGCATGAATGCTGTTCAACCTGAACTAACAGAGGATGCAAGTGATAGAATTTCAAACATTGTCTACTGCATCTTGTATTGCTTTTTCAACTCCACTAAAAGTTGTACAAGCAATTTCATTTAAGTTCCAAGTTATTAATGGTGAAGAACTGGCACCTACAAATTACCTTAATTAAATATGCTGAGATGATCACTTTTATTTCCCAGTAGCACATACTTTTACTTTCCCACAAACATAGATACCAATGTTAGTTTTCATAGCTGCTAAAACTGATAAACACTGACCCATCTGTGAAAACAACAGGAACCCATGTAACCTATATAAACTCCAACAAAACTGTCATCTTTCGCAAACTCATGAAAATAAATGACTTCAAAGAATTGTAAAATAATATACTTACTCTTAGAACTTTTCCTTGAAAATCGGATAGATCTCCAAGTTTCTTTACTTTGATTTCATATGACTGCCCTGCAAGAATGAAAGACTTGAATCATGGCTGTCATGTGATTCAATACATGAAGGTGATTATTGTTTTAAATATTTTAAACAAATAGGACTTTGATATTCCAAGTTCTGTACATACTGGTATGGTAGCAAGTAGTGAAAAACAAAAATTAATTTAGAAAGTATAAAAAACAAGAGGCCCAAGTGGACATGCAACCACTCATGTGTCTGATACTGACCTAACAGTTAACCCCAAATGAAGTTAGCTATGAAGTCAGGATCAGTAGGATTTCAATCTTTTTTTAAGTCATGAAAACAATTTTTATAGGTTTTCTATTTTTCTTGGGTACCTTCATCCATATTTTACTTGCCTGATACTAAAAGGCCTTTATGCCATGGTGCCTTCTGTCAAAGTTGACCAAATTCTGTATATCATCTGTTAAACAAAGTTGTTGAAATGTTCATCTATTCTAGTAACGGTGGCTTATTTAACACCAGTTTGTTATCAATTCTATAAATCTGAAAGGCATTCAAGCTTGGATGGTTAATGTGTTAAAATGCAACTGAGCAGTTTTGAAATGCAACAGCAGTCATAACTTATGGCAGCCGAGCACAATTTGTATAACTTTAGAGTGCTTCATGCCACCATTCTTTCAGTAAAGTTCTGCAGAGTGGTTTCTAGTAAGGATGAATCTTATGGTGGCTTGATCTCATGATGAATTGGCACCATTCAAAACATATTTAAGTTCAAATGTTTTTTGTCAAACTTTGTCAAATTTAAGTCCAAATCTTTTGTGTCAAACTTTGTCAATTTCTGGAAAGTAGTTTTTTTTTTTACAAGAACTCATTTAAAGGTCTTTCTGGTGTTTTTTTTTTTATACAGCAGCAGACTGGTTATCAGTTTAATAAATTGAAAGCCCTTTTATGCCAGGATGATATCACATTCTGTAGACTGGGTTTTGCAAAGAAGTTGATGATAGGTTTATTTACTTTTAGTAATAATAGCCATATCTGATGACACATAGGCAGGGTTTGTTATCAGACTGAAAATTCTTCATGCCAAGATACTCTCAGCTGGTGTTTTATTATAAAAAGTTTAAGATAGTAATGGTTCACCTAAACACAAGAAATGAGGCATGACACACAATCATACTTAAACTCCTGTGCCTTATGGCTAAATACTGGGCATGTCTACATGACAATCTGAACTACAGGTATATCCTTAGTTGCATATTCCTAACTGTAATAGATCATGTGACAATAGTCTACATTACAAATAACTACACCCATATGTTTGTTTATAAAACATACATGTAGGTATATGTTGTCTCAATTTCTTCCCAAACTCTTTCCTCTTTCCATGAATGCACATCTTTGTTATAAATCCAACCAATACTAAGGTACCACTCCTATGGCCTAGTGATTAGAGCATCTGCCTCGGATGAAGGTCATAGGTTTGAACCCTGGCCAAGTCATACCAAAGAATTCTAAAAAAAGGTACTAACAGAAGCCATGCTTGGCACTCAGCATTAACTCATTAACCCCTGAGCCAAATAGCTAGACAGTCCCCTACAGCATACTTGCAGGGATCACCTAGACCAGTGTTAGTCTTACCAGTGTCTGTATCCCTGAGTCTTACTCACTGCACTTGGATTGCATATTTTTCCAGAGGGTTTACTTGCAGTAAATTTGTTATTATTTTATTTATATTCAATTAGGCTGAAATATGGCACAACAGTTCTTAATAAAATTATGTACATAATGGTATAAATTTCATGCCACATGCAGAAATAAAACTCATGCATAAAAGTAAAAAATAAATGATGTACTTATCAATTTCCTTTTCTTGCCATGAATAAAACATAAAATCCATAAGGAATTCACACACAATGATTAACACATAAAATAATTATACTTTATGTACACTTCTCATCTCTCTTGTAAACTTAACCTCCTGTGAATACAGTTCAAAGATGCACATATATTCCTTGCTCTTGAATTACCTTTCTTCCTTAGTATTCTCACTGAAAATTTAAAAGCTAATAAAACACTCAACAAACTCTGAACTCATTCTCATCACTTTCACTGGCTATTTCATTGTTACTATCAATCTCATCCGATCAAAATCCTGAAAAGTCTGCCAGAGTTAGTTGTTGTTGTTGTGGGGCTTAACACCATTTTTCAGCACATGATAGGCTTAATGGTGGTCAGTATTAATGGTGGAGGAAGAAACCAGGGAAAATCACCGAAAAGAACCACCAACCCATGAGAAGCTACTGACAAGCTTTCTCACATATCCACATTTCCCACGTAGACCAAGGTAAGATGGCAGTGATCCGTAACAGACATCGATTTAGACCACTCTGGGCCCCTCAGAGTTTGTCAAGTAAAAGTCTGCTCTGACTGGCTAATTGCCGTCAATTTGCATCATTTTCAGATCTAAAACTCTTCACTATTTGTGCTACTATCCAAATCAAATTGTTTTCCAGTGTTCAGCAGTGTCTCTATGTAAGCTAAAATTTTATTGGTTCATCTGCCTGCTTAATTAGAAAATGGCTTTAAATTAACGAATGGTTTGTGCAGACTTAACTTATTGTGCAGAAATAAGCCTAGACTTATTGCAGACTTATTGTGCAGAAATAAGCCTAGACAAATACTGCCACTTAAACTTAAACTCAGCGCCCAGGATACAAGCCAAGTAAACTCTGCCATGCTATCGAGGCACTCGGGAGATGAGGGAGGAAAAGTGATGTGAGTTATTGGGGCAACAGGGCAATGAGTTAAGAGGTTAGTGTTAGGAATGGTCGGACTTGTGTCAGGATAATGTGACTGGGTAGGACATATGCTACATGTCTGTGGCATGATGCCCCAGTTCTAGACATCACTATAAACTGCCACTGCAGACATGGTAGCAATATGACTGAATTTTTTTACAAGCTACATTAAAAATCCAAATCACACACAAACACACCAATACAAAGGTCTGCACCAGTTGCTGCTTAGAGCTATCATATACTCAAGTCCAACTGCAAATAACATAGGCCCTGACATGCCACTGCAAAATGCACAGCAGATTAGGGTCCATACTGTTTGTTCTACTGACTACTTTTAACAAATTGCATAGACCTAGAGTTATGTGAAGATACATCTGGTTCCATGAAGTCTGCATTTGAACCTGACTTAAAAAGATACATCACTAAACAAGGTAGTCAGGACATAAGATTTGGGGTCAATTAAATGAGGTATATATAGAGTTTATAAATAAAACGGAAACTTGCCCTGATTTAAATATGTCAGAGTTTCCTCATTCATTTTCACAGCTGGAGAAGTAGCTGCTCCAAGTATGTACTGGAACCTGAAATAAAGAAGATTTGCATGTTTTACAGCATGGCATGCAGGGCTCCAACAAGTGAAAAAGTGACAGAATTATATTTTTTGGCTTTGAAGTTAATAAACCTATCAAATTAACTTTCATGTATATTTTTGGCCTGCCCGAGTATTTACGGACTGCTAAGTTTTGTTTAAGGTGTTACTCCTCAAAAGGTAAATGAGCAATTAAGTTCATTCCTAATTATGGTGAAAAAGTGAGGTAATCAATCATGTGAAGAATTTGTAAAGGCAACATTTTCATAAGACCTTTGAAAAAATACCAAAATATATTCATTTTATGCTAGTAAACTTGGTGAATAGTATTTTATGCAAACAATTCCAAGATTTGTTTACTGTTCTTTCAGATAAATATGAGTTACTAATTAATGTTGGCCGTGTGTGAGCAACAAATGTACAAAATAGTGTTATTTGTACATGTACTATGAAAGCAGGTGAGTTGGGCGCTGAAATTTTAACGATCCTGGGAATGTCATTAAATTTTTGGGGGGTTTAATAAATTAAAGGAGTTTTTCCCAGTCACATTATCCTGACACCAGAACACTTCTTAACACTAACCTCTTAATGCTGAGCACTAAGCAAGGATGCTGCTAGTACAATTTTTATGTTTTTTTGTATGACTCAGTCAGGGTTTGACCCTGCAAGCTCATGCATCTGAGACACACTAACCACTCTGACCACCTAAGCGGTCTAACTTAAACGAATGAAAGACAAATTTTCAAAAAAAGACAAAATTTCATATTAAAAGGAAATATTAAGGTGAGAAATTCAGCACTGATATGAATTTGGAACAAGAATTTGTAAATGGTTTTGAAAAATGTCATAGAAGAAAACACTAAAATCTTTCAAAAATCAAACAGATAATCAAACTAACCAAAATACTTAATTTCTGGCAATATAAGTTGTGAATATCAGCAAGATGACATGTTTCTTTAGAAGTTTTAAAAAAATTTTAAAATGTCATTGGTTATCCATACTGATAGCATTATAAACTGTCTTCACTTGCCTTCTAATTTTAGTTAAGAAATAAACAATTATATCCATTTTTCTCCTGGTTTAAGGTAATAATCTTGTATTTTCATAACTTTTCTTCATCTGTGTGATGAAAGTGTTCATGTTTATGTGCCTCTTATATATTTACCAAAAACATAAAACATAAACAACTCTGGTTCTGAACCTTGATTTAACTCTCAAAATCACTCCCATTTCATTTAAATTAGGCCAAACCAAAAATGTGTTTCTTATTGTACTAGTTTTAAAATTAGAGCTGGAGAGTCATATTATTGGCAATAAGAAACATTTTTTGTTTGGCTTTATATATATAATTTTTGGGAACTACTAAATCATTCTTAAGTGCAAGATAATACCCAACCCATGATAGATCTACAGATCTATGGCAATGAACCACAAGATTTTGGTATGTCCAGGTGATAGCTTTCCCACTTCTTGTGCTCTGTGGCTTTTGGGTATTTAAACACCTGGGAAAACAAAGACCAAATATACCATGGAATATTGATTTGTACTATGTGTCCAATACCTGACATATCACAGTAGCTAACAGCTATATGAATTAATTTAGACATATGCACACAGACAAAGCTATCCTAAAGGTCCTATAGTCACAATGGCCATTTTAGTTCCCCCTTCCCCCCATTTTCTATAAAAATGTCATGTAATCAGTGGTCACCAGTCTTCCTCCCTCAGTGACCAGATGTTTCTTTACCAAGTTGTTTCACCCAGCCTTCCATGATCACTGAAGGATATCAAAAGTTACCACTCCATGCATCCAGATTAAACTTTTATTTGATGAGCAAAGCATGGTATATATAAACCGTGAAATGATATTTTAAACATTTCATATTATGATTTTTACTTACCATAATCCAGTGAAACTCAAAGGTGTCTAACAAAGACAGATTCATGAAACAAAAAGCACATCAATGCAGTCATTATGTGATACAACAAAACTGTCAAGGACAGGAAATCTATTCTTGATTTATCTGACTTTCTCTGAGTTGTAGAATAATATGTTGAGAATTAAAGTGTCCTTTTATTCTTTTACAAACATTATCTGATTTCTATTTAATATTTTCATATTTCTGAATAACATGTTACACCCCCCCCATTATAAGCATAATTATTGCTATTATAAATGGTAAAAAGGCATAATTTGGGTGTAAAAAGTGTAATCTATATATTGCATGCAAGAATTACAGCACATATGAAAATGATAAAATTTTATGACTAACCTGGTTCTGCAGCTAAAATTTTTTGTCACAAAGGGTAAAATCCATATAGACTAGAAACAGAATCCAAACACAAAATATACTGACAAATTTTTTATATTCAGCAGTCACTTCAACTAGTTGACTTGTAACTTTCTCTGAATGATCGTGAACTGGAATTCTCTGAATGATCGTGAACTGGAATTCTTTTATGATCATGGTTGGTTGCTCAGAGTGCTGTATTACATTACTTTCATATTCTTTTAAAGTTTGTAAAGAGGTGTTGATTTTCACTTTTTCTGATCTGAGATGTTTTGAAACTTGAAAATATGCATCTACTCTAACATTTTCCATCATATAACATCCACAATTCACACCGCAAAGTGTTTCACTTAACATCTGAAGCCATTTTCTTTTTAAAAAATACAGACTGGTTCACTAACCAACTCACTTATCAATAAAAATGAAGCGTCATGGGAAAGTTCATTTATGAAGAAAACCAAACTGTTTTTTTGGAAATACATAGCAAATAAGGACAGTAATCTTACGCTATTAATACAGTCACCCTTAAAAGAATATTTTCAAATTTATAAGAGTGGAATTAAAAATATGATAAACAAAACAATTGTTTATTGCTTTATTTTTATTTTTAATTTTTTTAATGTAGCAAAAACAGCAAAATCCATATCATGAAAAACAATTTGGTGAAAAAAAAGCATAATGATTAAACAAAAGTGTAATGGCTGGCATGTATGCATGACTAATAGACCTCTGATTTGGTTGTGAGATTTGTGTAGTCATGTGACTAAAATGAAAATGTCGAGTAAGAGGACAAATTTCATCAATGCTGCAGTTTTGTCTCATTTGTAAGCAGATTAACCTTTTCATCACAGCAGACCGCATATGCGGTCAGGCGAAGCAAATCCATCAACACTATGGACCTAAGGCAGTGTTATTTTTTAATGTTATAGTACCCGACTAAATATCTCTCGGGGTACCTCTAATAACTTCCATCTGGTAATGCAGATGTTATATTTGGATTATCTCATGAGTTTAGCTTCTATACAACTAGAAATAATGAACAAAGTAGGAACTTTTAACGTGTTTTCTGAATGCTGAAATTTGTATCCAAAATGGCGGCGTTTGAAGGATTTTTAGAGAAGAGTTTACAGAGGATTTAAATAATTTTGACCTGATAAATTTGTTTGACAATGAGAGAAGACATAAGGAGAGACAATGGAATGCACTTGTGGGTGACAGAGATGACGATGAAGATGACTTTGAAGGCTTGAACCAGAGGAATTGTACGCTCCACATGGTTTTTTTTTTTTTTTGGACGAAGCCCGAAAACCAAAGAGATTTGTTTCAGTTTTCTGACAAAGTTGGGCACACCCGAGAGTTATATGGCTCCAGGAAAGCTTCGGATTATTTTCAAATATTCTATTCAGATGAAGTTTTTGGAAAAATTGTCAGTTTAACGAACTTCAATGCGATAATCAAACGTGGCAGAGGCGATATAGGTCACTTAGGTGTGTAGACAGATCTCACCTTGGAGATCATTTTGGTTCATTTTATAGAATTTTATATATTATGGACATCATGAAAGAAAGACTTGTGTTGCTACTGTGATTATTCACTAGTACATCTAGGGTCAATTGAACAAGTTTTGAGAACATTCTAAGTTTTCTAAGAGGTAATAAAATAATTACTTGTATTTTACCTGTTGTTACCTGTTTGTATTTTAACAGTTGTAATAGATATGCACATTTTATTGAATTAGTCATAAAATTTGATTTTTAACCTTGATTTTGACACCTAATCCAGCCAGATATCTTTAACATTGGTAAAGTTATGTTGTTTCAAAGTCCACAAGTCATTTTGCTTTACAACTCCAAAGTTACTTAGTGTTGAGGATTCTATGCTTACTTAGTGATGAAAGGGTTAATGATGTAACAATTAAACCACTCACAATTTCTAAGAAAGCAGATCATTTTCCTATTAATTTCATGAAGGTATGACTTGATGTAACATCATCTATGATTGCTAGGTTCACTGTTAAGCGCCTATCATGTGAACTCCCAACTTTCTAATAGGGTACTGAATCTAACTATAGACCCTGACATAAATGTATCAGTATCAAAACACGTTTGGGAACTAATATAAATAATAACGATAATATTGCTAATATCAATACTAATACTATTTGGTTTATAGTACATATAAATATGTCATGGGGCATTCACTTTTGGAATTCAGGTTTCTCCAGCCTTTTTCTAAAAGTCACACACATAAACTTGAAGATCCTTAATTTCATAAAAATAGAAAGGAAAATTAAAAAGTGCTTGAAATTTTTTTTATTATATATCTGATTAAATTCTTGGCCTTAGTTTCATAAGAACAGAAAGGAAAATTAAAATACACATGAATTTTTTTATTATAATTAAATTCTCACCCTTATAAGATCACATTGGAGAGGAACTATTTTTGACTAATCGTCCAAAATGATTTGTATAGTTATAATGCACTCTACCATATGTAAACTAGTTTTTCAAATGAGTGTTTCCTCAATTTTTCCTACTGTATGATTTTACAAATGCATGTACAGTGCTACCCACTTATATCGACAAGCTCGGGCCAGAGGAAAAATAAGTGGACATCGAGATAAGTGTTTGGAGGGCTCAGAAAAAGATACAAGTTAACCACAGGAGTCTGCAGTTTTATCAATAAAGCACGACAAAATTTCCGACATGTAATCACCTTAACGAAATTATAATTTCGTTAAAGTGATTTCATGTTGTCAAAATTTTTTTCAATAAAGCACAATGAAATTTCTGACATGCAATCACCTTAACGGAATTATACTGTATGATTTTACAAATGAAATCTTCAAGAACAGGCCCCTCCTCTAATCTGAACTGAGGTCTCGGTAGGATTTTAAATCTAGGAGTCCAGGACTCCCATTTTGGTAAAATTAGGAATCCCACCAGTAAAAGTTGGAGTCCCCTAACAGAAAACAATGCAGATTAGAAGAACTATTGATTGCCACATAGTTTAATTACTACATCCTTTACAACACTGACATATCTCTTGTTTGTCCATCAGAGTGAGACTGAATTTTGTCAATACAAGGAAGGTGTTATTCCAGGCACTAAGCCAGGCATAACACTTTTCTTACACTTAGCTACTGTCCCATCCAAACTATCAATTCTAGCAACTTTAGCACTCTTCTGAATCTCATTACAATCTTTGTCAGTTTGCCATTTAATCCCAAAATGCTTATCCAAATTTGCAAATGGCATTTTGTCTCTAGGTCTCAACAGGTCATCAGTCTGAGGTCATGTGTATTGCTTATTCCAAACACTTGGAAATGAACACAATAATGAAAGCTGAGGTTGTTTATTTGATGTACTCTTATTAATGACCACATGTTCATCTCTGGGTCTCTCTGCCTCTGAATTCAAGCATTGTAAGTATCAGTACATTTTCCCACCCAGTTGCCAGTTAAAGCCTTTGATCTTTCGGACAGTGTTTGCATCATGTTCTGTTTGCATCATGTTCTTTCGATGTACTCTTTTAATGGCAAAATGTACATCAAGGGGTCTTTCTGAATTCTGTAGTTGTAAATATTACCACTGCTAAATGATCAACACATTTTCCCACCCAGCCGAAAGTACAAGTCTTTGAACTTGCCACCCAGCAATTGCATATGTTCTTTTGATGTACTCTCATAAAGGCAACATGTACATTAAGAAGTCTTTCAGACACTGAATTACGTCATTGTAAATATCAGCACAGCTAATTGATCCACCAATTTTTTCCCACTAAGCAAGCAGGACTGGCAAGTCTTTAAAATTGTGTGATGCACCTATTACATGCATAAGGAGAATTCACAAGGAAGTGATTTTCTGCATCAAAGATAAAGAATTCGAATCCAAATACGCATGACTAAGCATTTTCAAGACCTTTGTCAGAATATTCACTGTTGCATTGAAATAGAATTGTGCTGCTTAGTAGTCATTATTTTACACCCTAATCTCAAGACATTTTGCAACAGTAGAGGATTGTCTTTTCTTTGCATACCACAGAAACCATCAAAAACAATTATTTTAGTTTATGATGGCTAAAGGCTAACAGTAGCAAATTAGTATTTCCGTACTGAGTAAACAAAAGTATGTTGCTTACTACACTCACAAATTGGTTTTAATTTAGAATCTCATTCTTTTTTCAAACATGGTAGCAGCTTTTCCCAGTCAGGTCTCCATGTTCTCACATTCGTAGTTCTGCTGCCATTTTTATCAGCATCTGTCCTCTTCACTACAATGAAGTCAACATCAAATACCATTCTGAGTTCAAGTTCTCTTTGATGTTGTCATTCAAGTCTATTTTTGTCCCTTTTGTTAGCATTACTTTCAGTTTCATTATATTTCCCAAGAAATGAAAACATACTTTACTGACTAGATAAAGCACTTTTCTGTACTCTTTAAAAAAGAGTTTATTGAGTATTATCATTGTTTAAATCACTTGTACCACAGTAGCAGTTATTATCATTATGGAATATCAATGATTTAACAATGCTGTCAAACTCTGAAAAAGCTTGGATTACTTTACGATTTACATACACATTGCCACCAATACAAGCATCAGTAAAACACAAAAAAAAAATCATTTCTTTCTTGGACAATCACAAGTGCTTGGTACATCATTAGAGTCTTTAAGTTACATCTGAGAAGTATTAATTGGAAATCGGTCGCTGATTTCATGCCCATTCGCCTAAGGAAAGCTATTTGTTATTCTTTAGTTCAGCCAATGCGGATCCTAATATCAAATCAGAGGGTGGGGCCAAAGTTGAAAAGTATGCCAAGATGCATTACATAAAGTAAGGTGTGTCTTTCTAGACTTTAACATTAATCTTTGATGTGAAAGCTTGGGTCTCTGACAACCCTCTCTATATATGTGTATGTGTGTATTCTTTTGTGTGTGACTTGAATTTCTAATGTAGCTTTAACAATAATTCAGTCATATTGCTATGATGTCTACAGCATTGCAGTTTATAGTGATGTTAGCACTGGGCATCATACCACAGACATGCAGGATCATATCCCACCCAGTCACATTATCCTGGCACCAGGCCAACCAGTCTTAACACTAACCTCTGAATACTGACTACCTAGCAAGACAGTTTCTAGAACCACTTTTATAAGTCTTTGGTATGACTCAGCCAAGTTTTGAACCCACAATCTCAAGCATCCTAGGTGGATGCTCTAACTACTTAGGTCACCAGAGCAGTCATACTCACATGCATGTTCGAGTGCTTTCCATAAACTTTGCAACATGGCATTTGAATATGGAACCTTTTGATTTTATAAAGTGGCCCGAGATCTTGAACTAAAAAATCTAAATGGATGTGCAAAATAGGGATATACCATCAAATTAAAAGAACGAGCTTCGAGACTCGATTCAAATCATCATTAACTCTTTTTCACCTGATTCAGTGATGAAAAAAAGGCAGGGTATGTCTGTGTTACTAACTCAAACTTTAGTCCACCCCAGAATCCTGAGAAGTGCCAAAGTCTAAAAGCTGCCATGATCAAACAGTCCTTCAAGATTTGGGTCACAAAGATTCAGGCAGTAAAAGTAGGTGAGCTACTTTGTTATACAAGAAACATCAGTTAAAAGCAACTTTATAAAAAGTTCTGCTGACCTATAGGTTGACACAGGGTCAGAGAGGTACAAGTCTACATAATGGTATATTTGCTGGTAAACAAGGTACTGCATCCTTTATGTATTACCAGTGACATTTGAATGATGAGATTATTGACAAGATGTATTTTCTTCAGTCTTATCTCTTGTAAGAGAAACAATAAATCTTTCTTGCCCTTTCAGAAGTATATTTTTTTAATAATTTTAATCAGTTAATTATTGACTAATTAGAAAATCTCATCATTCATTAATTTTTGCCAAAACTGAATTATTTAACATTCATTATATTTTTCTACAGCCCTACCCACTTATATTGATATGACTTATGTCCACAAGCTGCCTGTTTCAACAAAAAAGCAAAGTTCTATTCCTTTGGTCTACTATTACTACCGAAATTGTCATCCTTATGTCAACCTCAAGATAAAAAAAATAAACATACATGTTGAAAGAAGCCATTGGTCCCAGCTTGAACAAATCCTTTGTTTCCTAATCATTTATGTTGACAAGCTGCCAGTTCTGACCCATACTTTGTTCAATAAATAGTTGATCTTGCCACCTGACTTCAATTTTTCCATCTAAAAATTTTTGTGGACCAGCTGTCAGTTCCAACCCATACTTTGTTCAACAATTAGTTGATCTTGCTGCCAGGCTTTAATGTTCCCACCTAATCATTTATGTCAGCAAGTGGCCAGTTCTGATCTGTACTTTATTCAACAATTACCTGATTTGTCCCCCAGCCTTTAATGTAAAGGTCTGATAAAAAAAAACAACAGGCTTTTGTTTGGTCCTATAAAGTTGGCCTTTCATAGTGACTTAAATTAAAACAATGAAATCTGATTTCTTGCATTTTCCAAAGTGATCAGTGATTAAAACAAGATTATTCTGCTGTGAAAGTTTCCTTTTTCAATTTTATTTATATTTACAATGGCAATCAATAGCAGTGTAAAACAGTTTAATTTACAGTCTCTGGAAACTAAATATTTGGCTATTAAGGTAGTTGAGGGTGGGTATCTCGCCAAGATGTCTGTAAGAATTTTTTTCTATAATCTCAATTACATGTATATGTATTTGTCATTCAAATCTTTTACCGCTATATGTATTTGTATTTTTAAAGAATTCTTAACTTGTTATCACCGCGACATATTTTAAATGCATACCATTTGAGCTGACATTGTTACAATATTGTTTTGTAAGAATCTTTTTCTTTTAATACCTCATTAGCATGTGTCAATGTATACAATATTATGCCTTCATTAATCATCAATCTCATATCTCTTGTTCACTTTTATGAACTTTTCATGATGACCTCTAATACATGTACTGTTTAAACCAACTTGTTGACAGGTTTTCATTTTCCTGTGAATAGCCCCATCCCCTTGGTAGCCTCGATAAGATGGAAACAGACTGACAGAAATCTGGGCAAATTTAAGTACATGAACTTGAAGCAAGTAATTACCAACTATGCAACCATTTTCTAATGCCAACAATGAATATCATAGTGAATGTTTTTGAAATCAGGATGTGACCGATGCAATATTTTATTGTGGATTTCATTACACAAAGTTAATCAAAATGTAATTTTTCAATATACAAGTGTACTTCACACAGGTTTTGTCTTCATGTACTAAAAATTTCCATTGTTTGTTTTCTCAAAGTGTAAATGTTACACTCGGTGACAGTTTACCCCTTACTAATGAATTTAACTTGCATCTTCTACAGACTGCCTTAACACATATCTCGAAATCCGCCTACGTCGACAACATTTCATCGGGACCGAAGATGTCATCATAAATGGGTAGGACTGTATAAACTACAAGCAGCTTTTTGTCAAAAGACAATTTCATCATACAAATTTGCATTCTTGACAGGTCAAATCTGCTGACAGGAACATGAGATTGGTACCAATAGTCCGATGCTACATCCCCATTTGTTTGTACCCCCAAAACTGATTCCAATGACTAAAAAGTTTAATGTGATAAAAAGTGCACAGAACTAAGTCAATTGAATCATTGATTTATAATTTCTAACTTGACTGACCAGAATAGCACTAATACTGGCATCCCCTTGCACCTTTCATGCTTAATGAACTTTCCATACTAACCCGGTGCTATATTCTGTACACTATGGGGTAGTTTATTTCCATCCGACAACATGACGTAATTAATCCTATTCAGTAACTGTTGGATTATTCCGTAAATTACCACAACGTAGTTTGGAATTATATTCCTTTGCATACATGAACATATTAATGAAACCGATTGTTAAATCCACATAAAAAGCAAATTTTTTTCTGTCAATCTTTTTCATTGCTTGATTCGACACTGTAAATATCGGAAGCAGATGACATACGTATGTACATCTTTAGTCGTGCATTGACCCCTTTGCTGAAAATGGACTGGTTCAGGAACTGGAAACGAGTCTCAAGCATGCCCATCTATTAAATTGAAAACTTCCTTTAAGCATGAAATGCAAAGGTGATGACAGTGTTATGGCAATTCTACTCACAATCAGGTTAGAAAATATAAATCAATGAATGAATGGACTATGTTCTTTGCACTTTTTATCAAACTAAATGTTTCCGGTATTGAAATTGGTAGAGGGGTACAAATGGGGATGTAGCATCAGACTATAGGTAGGATTAAACTAAAAGTTATGATGGTAAATTAACTGCAAAAAGAAACCAATCTTGCCAGAAATTTATCTGCATTTATGAGCACATAACTGATTAATAATTTTATATTAGGGTAAATTTCAACAAACCTCAAGCAAGTTTCAAACTGTCACAATATTAATTATTTCTTTTTATGAGAAATTATGACCCAAAAGTGTTTAGGAAATTGCATTGTTTCAAAGAATATATTGTAAATGGTTCATGGATGTGAAAACATTCAAGAACGCAGCCTGGCCTAAAGAGTGAGAACAGCTTTAAAATCCATTCAAATTTTTGCATTATAACTTGAAAAATAATGCACATGCAGATAAAGGTGCGGCACAAAATGAAGTGTGTGTGTGATATTTAGATTTTTAAACATAGCTTTAACAATTTTTCAGTCATATCACTACAATGTCTGCAGTCTGACAGTTTGTAGTGATGTCTAACACTGTGGTATCATGCCTAATCTCTTAATGTTGAGCGATAAGCGAGGCAGCTGATATTACCATTTTTTAAAGTCTTTGGTATGACTTGGCCAGGGTTCAAACGCGCAACCTCCCACATCTGAGGTGGATGCTCTAATTACTAGTCCACCGGTGCATTTTACAATGTACAAGGTATCCAACTTATGACTTACCCATTGTCAAGGTTCTCCTGTTTAAACACTGGTAAGGCTAGAAGAGCTTCACTGAAAGGAGAACAGATTTAACAGTTATGAAACAGAACAATATTTTCCAACAGTAAGTGTAACAATGTTTTATTTAATTATTAACAGTTATGGAACGGAACAATATTTTCCCACAGTATGTGTAACAATGTATTCAATTATAAACTGCATAAATCTTGATCTGCCAATGCATCTTCAGATCTGCATCTTGTTAGGAGTAATTTGTAGAACAAAGACAGACACTGATCTGATTTTGGACTATACAACAGCTAATTAAGGTCAATGTTGTTTGCAGCTGGACCCAACTTATAAGCAAGCATATACAGTTCCTTTCATTACTCTTTTCATTTTGGGGTTTTGGGTTAGGTAAGGTTGCGATCTTTAGCACTAAGAGTAAATGAGATCTACACAACAAAGAGCTAGCACTTGCTAGATGACTAGTGCTTGTGGCAGTTGATAGGCCTGCTTATAACTTCTACAAAAAGTACTCAATTTCTAATGCATTCGTTAAGAAAGGAACTGCTTTATCTAAGAAAGTATATTTTTTTTTTAAATCTTGCTTTGAATAGGACTAAAACTATGTTGTTGTCTGACCCATAGCACTAAGGCTTCCACCACTTTTAAAACAAAAATGTCCAGGTCTTTACAAGTTCTTTCCTTGATGATATTCGTTTTCATGATTCAATGATGACACTTACTGAACAGAATTAAAAAAAAAACATTTTGGCTCAGAATATGTATTTTAAATATCAAAAGCTGTTTCTATTTTTTTGACTCTCCCTGAATTAGACAGATATGACCATGTATTAAACCACTAAATTTACCTCTAACTTATTTTAATTTACAGAAGAAAATATTAACTTGGCTCTCTTTAACTTCATATTTCCACATAAAGAAAAGTGTTGAAAAAAGTTGTTTTACATTCTGACAGCTTATTATCCTTACAACTTTTAATGAGGAACTGAAATCATGATTTCATGAGTGGTATTCAACACCCGTTAAATGAACTGGAAGACAGTGGAGATGCACATTTACATCAGGTCTCGGTGGACCTGAAAACATCTACCTTTAAATGAATTCATGCAAAATGGTTTATCTGTACACATGACAAAGCAGCACTTCAGACAGGCCCAGACTAAAAAAGCGGGACTAAACTGTTTTTTGCAGCTAGTTAAATGTGCAAAAGATGTATTTAAAAATGGGAATAAGATGTGCTTTGTGTAATAAAGGACATGAATAGTGTACAAATCTGCATTTATTTCTTCACATCTGGTAGATTCATTACAATCTTAGAGGCATTTTCGCATTCATTAAACTGCACTTAAATCAAATGTAATCTATCTGTTCCAGCAGCTTTCATCCTTCATATACTTATCCTAACATATATTTTCACATTCTCAGCACTACTGATAACTATGGTATTAAAACAAAGAAAGAAACAGGTGATGCCATTTCTCTGTATATGATGGGACAAGGTGAATGCCAACATCACTGATAATCACTATGGCTATAAATTTGTGGTCTAACCTGCCCATAAAAGCTACACAAAAACTGGAACCCCACAAATTTCACAGGATAATGTCTCCCCTTTTATATTAATATTAAAATACTAAAATGAAAATACTTATTCTTTCTTTATTTTAAAGGTTTTTAATGAAATTAGCATAAGCTAGTAAAAAAAAACATAATTAGGCTGTATTTCCACCATATAGTCAATTACATACATGTTCAATCTAAAGTTCTGAAACAGTAATGAACATTTTAACTTTGCTGTCAAATGCAAGTATAAAATAAATGAAGAATCAACATACATCTGAACAGGAAGCAAATCTGGCATAACCAGCTAATCATCACTCTTTTACTAAATGAAACAGCAGTCCAAAAACAGCAACAACGTACAAGAGCAAAATCGAAAATTTCTAAATTTCTTGGATAGAAAGCATACATGATTCATAAAAATCTTCAAAATTATTACCCCCGAGATTAAAAACATTTGCAATCAGGTTAAAATTTTTAACAGGACTTTCCCAATCAGATGCCTGATATCAAACCTTGAAAAAAACAAAACCCATATTAGTACTGTAAAAATTAGTCCACATTTGAGGCAAGTACATAATTTTATTTGGTGAATCTTTATAAACAAATGTCCAAAAGTTGCACTCACCAAAATAATGTAGTACAATGCTTCACATGCTGACTCTGAAGTTCACTTGTCTTTGGTCACAGATGAGTGTTTATTTATGCCATCATCTCGTGACACTTTATTCTCATTTGTAATACCATTAAATATCATATCTATGAAACATGCAGCATGCAAAACAACTGGTGTTAAAACTACTGATACCAACTAATATTTTCAGTGAAAATACCTCATATTGTATGGGGCACTGCCAAGCTCTGACCCTAGACCAGACAAAGATCCATCAAAATCCGCAGCTAGTCCTGCATCAATATCCCAGGTAGTAATTGTACTGCTGCTAGAAGATCCTGGAACTGAACCATGTCCAGAACTAGGAGTACTGGGGGTGTGGGACATCTTACTGCGCTTCGAAGCCCCTACATCATCCGAACAAACAGCAGACCAATTGAAGGACATGTGGGACAGGTCTCTCTGCAAGCTGCTGTAAAAAGATATAAAAAGGTTACAATTAAACACATTGCAGAGTATTTTTTAAAAGACTTCAAGTCTGAATACAAGTACTTTTGTTGTATCGAGTTACAGTACAAGTACATGTACTGTTAAAAATACACTTGTAAAAACATGTACAAGT
Organism: Potamilus streckersoni; assembly: GCA_016746295.1. Classification (NCBI taxonomy): domain Eukaryota; kingdom Metazoa; phylum Mollusca; class Bivalvia; order Unionida; family Unionidae; genus Potamilus; species Potamilus streckersoni. The sequence goes on from JAEAOA010001954.1 coordinate 2,748,344, forward strand.
AGTGAATTGCAGAATTCAGAATCCTGGCTTTATGCAGTGGGGAAAAAAAGAATAAAGAAATAAAATTATGTTTCAAGTTTCCATATTTTTATGCCTATATGCCTATTAGTTTTGAAAAACAGGTTATTTTTATGCCCCTACTGCCTGCTGTGGGTAAAGCTTTATTTGACACTGTCCAAATAAACATGTATACATCCAACCAATTATCCGGAAAAGTATATTTGCAAACTTCTCAAAAATCACTCAAATCAGACCTATACAAAAACTGTATTTTAAGAAAATTATGTCAAAAGCTTTTGATAATGAATAACCTAATGACCCATTGGCAGCCCAGACATGGATTAGACAACAGAGCAAGAATGCAACTGAGAGCAATGAAATTTGCTTTCTGAAGAAAATAATATTCCAAAATACAGCATAAACAGGGCCGCAGGAAGTATGTTATGTATGTAGCAGCACCACATGCAGCTGTCACCTTTAACAAATCATCATTTAACTGGGGAAAACGCTTAAAACTCCAAGAAATGCTCCCCTACACCAGGGGTCACACTACCAGGCAAAGTGGGCGAAAAAGTCACCTGAGAAAAGTAAACTTCGCCTTCTTCTGTTATGAAAGCGAAAACGACTTTGCCTTCTGATTTTTCGGACGTAATATGACTGTAGATGCCCCCTAGCTGTAGCCAGTAAGTTCTGGCACTGCTGTAACACAACGCCAAATGTATTTCCATGGTGTTGATACCAATCAGCTTATGGTGACAAAGAAATTCTTGAACATTCACATGCAAGTTTTAATAACTAACTGATCATTAACCCTTTTCTGGAGCAAGATATCACTGCTTGATTTCATGAAGTTGGGCCTACTGCGCTTTGATGAAAAGATGCCAAATTCTGTTTCGAAATTTAAACATCAATATGAAAATAGTAATTTGCTTTTAAAAATATGATCAGTGAAGAGCATTTTCTAATTTATAGCCTATTTTTAATAGAGAATTTAACAGCTGTATTTTCATATAATATATATTCTGTATAAAATTAGTTTTAAACTGTAAATGAAATTTGAATGGCGGACATCACTGCCTATTTGATATACCACTTCATTAAACTGTGAAAATACGAAAAATATATATAGTAATGAAGCAAATAATATTTAATCAATCTATGTCATTATTACCAATAGGTAGACAAACCATAAATATGCAGAACTTTTAATGGGTTTTTGTAACAAAGCAAGAAAGTGTATAATTCGAGACCCCCCCGGTCTAAAAATAGATGCACTTGCTCTGTGCAAGACATATTCTTGGATTTTTGGTTGGGGGTAAAAAAAATAGGGTCCAGTTTATTTATAAATCGACTTCAGTGCTTCAGTATGTTGTTTATGAATAGTTACATTAATGTTTTATCGGGAACAATGCAATCAGGATGAACAGTGTGGTCTGAAGTCACCTGTGCATTTATTCCTATGTACATGTATTAGGGGCTGTTTCAAAGAATGCTAGAAATCTTTTTGACTGCAATTGCACACAAAACTTAAGAAAAATAAAATAATTAAGTGGTAGTTTATTAAGCATTTTTACCAACTTGCATTTACAAGGCTCTAATCATGTTACTTCTATCAGTGAAAATTAATTGCAATATATAGCTTAATATGTGATTTTTAATTCATACAGCCAAGATAAACTGCATTTACTTCAAATCAAAAATATGTATACTAAGTATGAATAATATGGGTATGAATATAATTTTCTATACATGTACAAAATATATTGATACTCACAAATAACAAATATTTTTCAACTTGAAAATAAGGCATTGCTTAAAACTGTTAAAAGCATACCAAGAAATAGAACACATCGTTAAAATATGATAATGCATCTGTGTGTGTGTTAGTGTGTGTGAGTGTATATGTATATATATATATATATATATATATATATATATATATATATATATATATATATATATATATCATGTTTATTGCTTCAGTCTCACTTCTCCCTGATTAACTCCCACTTCTCCCTGTTCTGACCAAAAGGAGAAGTCACTCCTCTCTAAAATTTAAGTCTAGCTTGACCCCTGATACACCATAGGATACACCATGTTAAAATCATATTTTTACGACTCATCAGTCAACATACTTTTTCTGTACTGTTTTAAAAAGTCTCTGCCACTACTATAGTGCCCGTCAGAAATCACACACATTTAAACAACCACTACAGTGGCCTATTGGTTAGAGCATCTGCCTCAGATGTGAAAGGTCATGGGTTTGAACCCCAGCCAAGTCACACTAAAGACTTACAAAAATGGTACTAACGCCTCACTAGGTGTTCAGCGTTATGAATGAGGTTAGTATTAGGACTTGTCACTACAGTGGCCTAGTGGTTAGAGCATCTGCCTCAGATGTGAGAGGTCATGGGTTTGAACCCCAGCCAAGTCATACCAAAGACTTACAAAAATGGTACTAACAGCTGCCTCACTAGGTGTTCAGCGTTATGAATGAGGTTAGTGTTAGGACTTGTCGGCTGGGTGTCGGGATAATGTGACTGGGTGGGATATAATGCTACATGTCTGCAGCATGATACCCCAAATCCAAATCAAACACTTACTTAAATGACATTATTATTATGGCATATTGTTGGTTTGACAACATCATCAGAGAAATTTATGATCATGATGAGGCATTAAATAAACAGGTGCTTACATAGTTATTTCTTCATAGTAAGCAAGTGTGAAGAGCAGTCCTTTTCACAAGATGATCACAATAAGTCACACTGGCTTCATGTCTCTTTAATCAAATCTAACCCAAAGCTATTCTACAGGTTGGCCACAGCTAACCTAAAAGTGTAAAGGGGGACTGTCCTGATGATGATGATGTAGAGGGGTGGATGTTACAGGAAGAAACAGGGTCCTTTATGTTTTTCATAAGTATTTGATCTGGAAGATCATGTCCCGGACAGCCCTGCCATTTTGATATGACTGATATGAAAATTCATTAAAGAGAAATAATAATAAGATTTTGTTGTTGTTGTTATAGGGTTTAACGCCATTTTTCAGCACAAGATAGGCTATACATGGCAGCCAGTATTAATGGTGGAGGAAGAACCCTGGAAACCCTGGTAAGATAAATAATACTTTCATGATGCATTCATTATTGTGAGCAAATTCAACTAATTGACGCAGTCAACGTTATTAAATTTCCCTTGTATTAAAAGAAAACATATTCTGCGCCATGTTTGGAACGATTATTAGACCCTAACGCATATTTACTGCAGAGATGAAACTAGAGGAAATTGGCTACTTCCTCCAATGGATCACTTTTCCAGGGTTTGTCATCGTAATGGTGAAAATAAAGGTTAATTCGCCGGATTCAATTCATGCGATGGTCGTCTGAGAGTGATGCGATGGTACGTTACTGTTTGGTTTTTTGTTTTTTTTTTTTGAATGGATTTATGTAGTTTTTCAGTCTTCGTGCGATTCTAAAGGGATAAAAGAAGCGTGAGAAAATTCGAATCGGAGAGTTGTGGTCACCGTTGCATTCCTTGTGTTATTTTATAATACTGTTAAGGTGATTTCATGTAGTCAGAAATTTTGTCGTTATTTTTGATAAAATTGCATACTCCTGTGCTGTAGCTATGGGAAGATGGTCATGTATTTTGAGATACGCGGTTTTAAAATGGTAGGAAGCTTAAATTAATATATAACGATATAATGGAGCAATAAGATTACAATGAACAATTTGCAAAAATACCCTTCTATTCTTTACTTTCGAAAAAGGACATGACATTTTTACTGCTTTTACGGAGAATAACGACTGATCATACGCTGTCAAATCTAAACAAAGGTTCACAAACATCTTCGCCGAATATACGTCACCATTGTAGCCTTAATTGAGCTTTTAGTGTCTTACCTGCTATCCAGTAAGTCAGCGGATCGATTTTCTGACCTATCGGCCATGACTATAAAGGCCTTACTCGATATCATATTCTCGACTAAACATGGTATATCGCGTGGCTCCATGAGATCTTCTCCTAACATTCTCTGCGGTGGAATATAGACTAGCTTTCTGTTTTTCTTCTCATAATGGACGCGGCTATAAAAAGGTCGGAAACCAGGCCAGTCGCGAAGATATCGCAGAAATTATGCCCAAAGTCTGGCTAAATAACAACATTCCGGAATCTTGGCTTTTACGACCAAAAAGTTACGTGATTTTTTTTAAAAGATCGTTGTTATTTTAAATGTTTAGTGGAATTTGCATGGCAATTGAAACAATACATTAACCTAAATATTCATCAGAATGTGACTCAAGAATGTCTCAAAAAGAATAGTATACTTATGGAAATTTGTGGAATACCCATTTGTTTTCAGTATTACTCTTTTGTATCCTCTCATCCGGTCATGTGGATACTTAAATACCACATCATAAAACTCTGAATCTCAAACACCTATTAGCCGATGAATATAATAGATAAACTATGCTCTTCCCGACATGCAAGCTTGGAAATAAAATGATTTAAAATCCTGACAATGAGAGCGGTTGCAGGCCATTTTGATCAATTCCAATGTACACTGGGGAGGGGGACAGGCAGGTAACTAAGACATTTCTTATTTATGTAGCGTACATTGACCAACAAGTATACCTCGGGGTAGGAGTCTGTTGGTTTCTTCTTGTGGATATTACTGGTGGCGAAGACCAGAGATATTTGATACACACGATTTGACACTGGAGTTTTCAGCCTTTGGTTCTAACGGACTACTGGACTGTTAGCTTATGAGTATGCGTAATGGATTAACACATTTTCAGGTCAATAATTGACAGATAACAGGTGCTCTGTTCTGAGAGAGATTCATACTACAAAAGTGAGTGCTCAGAAGGATGTAATGTCATGGCTAAAAAGACGAGGGATTTTACGTATCATCAGTTACTAAGGTCAGTCAAAATAAATGTATTAATTACTATCTAACGACCGCTCGTCCGACCCAATTTGGGCAGAAAACTCCAGCACAATTAGTTCCAAGAGCGAGTGTTTCCTCAATCAATAATGTCGGAGGGAAAAAAAATGCGGAGATCTACTGGCTGGTCTCGTAGTATCCACAATCCTGTAAAGCCATCAAATGGTATTTACTTCAACAATAGCAGCTTTAAAAGCTTTAATTTTATTTTTCCAACGAACATTGCAGTTATTGCTTCATATTTATAATAATTTATGTCCTGGAAAAAGTATTGTTTATTTTTAAATTGCTTTTTTATTTAGTCGGATATTTTTTTTTCAAACTCTGCTACTTTCCTCTGAAGCACTGACATCCAATTACGAAGGTATTTAAGCAGATGCACTTGTAAGTATATAATTACTTTCACACTTTTTATGCCCACTGTTTAAAGACCTACCTGGAATTTCAAATATCTTACAAAATAAGCCTGGCATGAGTGTTGCAGAATCTTGAATGTTTGAGGTAAGTTGAAGACTGTCCGCTTGATAAACGTATAATGATGCAAAATAATAGTTTGAAACTAACTTGAAGCAATCAGTAATACAAGTCAATAGTAAGGTTACATTAAAGCTTATCCATTTGATATAATAATAATAATAATAATAATAATAATAATAATAATAATAATAATAATAATAATAATAATAATAAAATTAATAATAATAATAATAATAATAAAATTAATAATAATAATAATAATAATAATAATAATAATAATAATAATAATAATAATAATAATAATAATAATAATAATAATAATAATAATAATAATAATAATAATAATAATATTACCAGTAAAGAGTTTGAGGTTAACTTGAAGCCTCCGCTTCATATACGTATACTATTTTAAATATTATGGTTTTTATCTCATGCAGAGTAAATGTAATTTATTTGAACCTACATATTTGTATGTAATTTATTAAGCTCATAAGGATAAACTGATGGACATGGATATTGAATTGTTGGCTTCATATATTATGATTCTGTTTTCAAATGACTTACGTTTAAAACGATATGTAAGGTTAAATTTTATTAATTAAATGTACAGAATACTTGTTCTGTGTTTCTTTTGGTGAGAAAACAAATAGAATGATATATATATATATATATATATATATATATATATATATATATATATATATATATATATATATATATATATATATATATATATATATATATAAACTGGTGTCAAATTGGTGTCAATGTTGGCCTGTGTCAGAGATGCATCGAGTCATTGTATAGTTTTGAATGTAAATTTTATTTACCTACATTACGTCTCAACATTTTGGTGAATCGTTCAATTTTGTACAATTTATGAGATCTTTAAATCTTTAAACTGTACAGTATGAAATCTTCAAACTTAGATGACAATTTAGTCCTAACCAAAGTTTTGTTTACCCACAACAATTGCGTCATTTCCTCCTTTATCTCACAGCGACGTTTTAACAATCTTTTTTACTCGAGTTGATGATATTTATCTCTAAGTCTGAATATTTTCTAGAGCTTCATAGGATACACGTTTATATTTAAAATACACACATTGCCACTTTTATATTCTTGAATTGTTCAAGAGAGCTAGATTCGGCAAGCTTTCATTCTGTTCAAACTTGTTAAATACCGGACATTATTTATGGATACCTACTTTTTGTTGCCAAACTTATGACGACTATGATAGCGATTTTCTCATGTGATCTTTAAATATACTTGTGTGTCTGCGACCAAACGTTTAAATTTGCTTTCCTTGTTTCTATTTTAATGTTTTATTTACAAGATGGTTATGTACAAAATGATTATAAATGGTCTACAGTTATCACAGTGTCAGTAAGCATGAGAAGACCTTAATTTTGTTTTTCGTGCAGTAATTTTGTTCATCATCATCATCATCTTCATTATTATTATTATTATTATTATTATTATTATTATTATTATTATTATTATTATTATTATTATTATTATTATTATTATTAAATGAAAAGAGGATAGATAAAATGCACAATGGACCATTACTATTGTTTTCACCCATTGAAGCTTTATCATAGCCTGTGATACAATTTATTTCAAACGAGTTGGAAAAATAAGAACGGACATACAATCAATTTTCCCTTATCGGAAAGCCATTTTTACTACTGGTTGCCCAGAATTATTAATTCCATTTCACTGTACTGTATCTGAAGATCTACATGTATCTCGTTGTATTTAATGATCACAAAACGATTTTTGCCGCGTAGATCCGCGAGTTTCATCAAGTAATGGTATCACTTTCGTATTATGTCATTATATATGTATTTTATGTTTTGTGTACGTGCCACGTCTCATTTAAAGTATTTTTATATATTACATGTATGACCTTATCTGTTAATCTTCATACGAAACAAACAAACAAATAAATAACTAAATTAGTAAATAAAACTGGCGAGCATCTGGTGATCTCATAAATGATAACAGTAAAGAAGCAGCAATTAATTTATATATGTGTTATTGTTTCATGGCACTTCAACACAATACGACTATAGAGTGCCAATTAAAAGTATGGTTCTTCAAAAATAAAAACGTTAAAAAAGTAACGTGTAACAATTTAAAGCGTAAAAGGAAACAATCTATCGTATGTGTGTTAAAACAAATGTACATCGTTCCTTTACATAAAAGTTAAAGCATTAGACATTAATATATTTGGTCAAAGTCAAATGCTACAAAAACTTAATATTTCTAATATAAATAACGTGTTAGTTTTTGCTTTTTTGTATGTTTCTTTGTTTTTATTTTTCTTTGTTTTAAATGAATGGAGTAATGAATGAATGAATGCGTTTCAGCTATTAAAAGATTTCGCTTTCATATCATTTCCGTGGTATATCCAGCCGCCTTTATTTTAGTGTCTTTGCAACGAAATGTAATGGTCCATAAGAAAATAATTTTCATGGAACAATAAATACTATGCGCAAAAAGCTATCGCTATCTGCCTGGAGTGGATATGAACAGTAAACCTTAGTGATGCCAGTTTATGGTGATTGTGAACAATGAATTGAAACCAGAACTACGTGCGTCCTCAGTTCTAAAAACAACAATCAGATTTAAGGCAAAGTTAAAATTTATTAACTTCAGAATACGTCTGCCAGCCAATAACGTTCCATCTGAGCAAAACTGAGGAGGGCTGGGAATGTCCTCGTACCGTAGGATTTTGTTCCCTTTTTCTTCCTTTTCTCAATGTCATGGCGAAAATTATAGATTAGCAGTTTCACGGTGGTGAACAAATCGTGAGCAAGAAAATATATGGCACCTTTCTATAGAAATAAACTCAATGGTGTGCTTTCCCAGTTTGTGCGGTTCAGATAGTAGATGTCATAGAGCAGATGTAAAAGATGAAGTACACTATACTGGATTATGATGGATACTGAGGCAATCCTTCCGATAAAAAAAATATACATCAAAGATGCCTACAAAATTATATTTAAGTATCTTTTGAATTTCAAGAGTGTGTATTCAACAGCGAATAACCTACATATGTAACTCTCATCATACGATATCATAACTGGAGTCTTGCTGCGTCAACTGGTATTCTGTGTGTGTGTGTGTGTGTGTGTGTGTGTGTGTGTGTGTGTGGCTATATTGTAAAAGCAGTATAGACCAAATATTTCATATTTTTCCAAACGATGTTACATACTGTAATATTTCTTTCTCGATATCTTGATGCATTCATTTTCCCATACGTGATGAGTGGCCTTGACAAAAGGTAACGCGTTAAATTTGCTAATGCAAAAGAACAAAGTAAAAACAAAAGCTTATTACACGTCTTGTTTAAGTAACGAGAACCTTTCGTTTAGAATACACAGAACATTTTAATGTTTTAAAGCATTCCTTTTGCCAATATGACATTTGTGTTTATTGATATTTAAAGAAGGAGAAATAAAGTTCGGATTTTAGAAGCAATTTCAAGCAACTCTTAATTCAAATTACTTTTAAATTATTATTATTATTATTATTATTATTATTATTATTATTATTATTATTATTATTATTATTATTATTGTTGTTGTTGTTGTTGTTGTTGTTGTATCTTACCTCTCATACACAATTTCCATTGCATGCAAAATATCCATTGATTCTGTAATTTTTGTATTCTACATAATTAAATTAACTTACAAGGTACTTAAAATCTGGCGCGACCAGCACAGACCTTCGAACCTAAACACTCGCTGACTTTGACCAAACATCCGAAAGACAGCTTGTACTCTAGCTGTAAGGTGAGTGACCGAAACATTAATAAATTAAACCTCACCCAAACAAAACGTTGGTACATGTATACTCGATATTTTATTTTCCAAGATATTAAAAAACAAACAAGTTGTTGTATATAGAACCTGCATTAGTTTGATAATAAACATACTTTTTAGAAAAATAAAAGTTGATATTCTTCGAGCTTAGTGCTTTTATAAAGTCGTGACAGCTATCCAAAATATAGTTATTCAGCATTCTTAACGCCGTCTAATTCCAGGTCAATGTCCGGAGCAAGGTCATTGTACGATGTGAGAATAGTAATTATTTTATTTTGTTTAGATCGTATGTGACTTGTAGGAAGAGGGCATATGGGGCAATAGACTGGTTCTCTTTCATTATGTACATAGCGCCGATATGGTGGCGCTCACCAGTTGCGTATTAGCATATAGAATTTTCAAGAAAAAGAATTTCCCAAAGTGTCCCAACTGGTTATACTGGCTCTTTAAAGAGGACCTTGTATATCTTATGTATTATTCAAAGAACATTTAATTCTCTTTATTTTGGTATATGACTGATGGGTGTAATATGGGTTATAGAGCATACAGCTTGGCCTCATTTCAATGTGCATCTATAAACAACAACAAAAAAAAAAAGAATAAAAAAGAACAACAAACAAACAAACAAACGAACAAAACTGCTAGCTTCGCCTGGCCATTTTCACTTCCTGATCTTCAGGGTAAATTGTAAAATTAAAATAGCCGATAACCTTTTTGTACATTTTATATATTTGGTAATTCATTCATTGCACTTTTATAAGCTTTTATTGTCTAGTCTGGCAAAATTCATTTTCCCTATTGCAATAACTGCTGAAGATAGTATACTATAGACTAATTCAGACTAATTTTCTTTTTACCAAAATGGGACAGTAATTTTAGCTAGCTGTGTGCTTAGATCATTTACAATTTCCACAAGTACAATATCTAATGAAATTTCAGCCAAAGTACATAAAAATAACAATGATGAATAACAACAATCTCTCCATTGTGCATGTTGCAATTGTAAATAACATCATCTTACACCGATCACTTTATCAGAAATCACGATCTCTGTAGAGCGCCCCTATATAGAATGGTCAACATTGTCAAATGCTCAACCCTTTCATAATATTCTGTATCAGTTTGATATTAACCAGACTGTTAGGGGAATGGTGGGCAACTGCTGGCTATGAGCGAACCGAGAATGCTCTTTCGTCTTATGCCGTATTTGTAGTCGAGAAACCAGGATAATTACATGCCTAGTTTGTTTCCAATAAGATTATTCTTTTGTTGTACACAATAATTTTCCGATGGCTCACAAACCTGGCTATGTTCCTGGTGTTCGATGTATGGTATTCAATACAGGCACAGTACAAAGCACCGGGCGCTAATTAACATTCAGAAACGTAGCTTGGTATACCGTGTGCTATACGAACCATTACTGTTATGACGAGAATATAACAGAATAGAGAAAATCAGATAACCAGACTATCCTTTGAGTCTCCCTGTGTTGGACTGGTATTCTGTCCAATATATGTCTGATGTAAATTGGATTTTTAATGTAGCTTTAGGTATCACGGTATCAATTGTTTATCCATAGACCTTAATGCTAATGTTTTGCGAAATAAATATACTTTCTATCCTACCTCATCATGCATGTCACACACTGTCACAGAGAACAATGTTAAGATTGTCAATTTGATAGCTACGAAAATAGGTACTCCATTGCATTTAAGAGAGATAACTCTGCTGGAACTAGACAAGGTAAGATTTATTTAGTTATACCAGACACATTTTTAGTCATGTGTAACACATTTTTTTTTAAAAAAAAATCTTAAAAATTACAAAATGTGATCTAGATATGAATTAACATATCTCACATGTTGCCAAGAGGCTCAACTTTTTTTAAAAAGCCTAACAAAAAGTACAACTCTTATATATATATATATATATATATATATATATATATATATATATATATATATATATATATATATATATATATATATATATATATATATATACATATATATATACATGCATGCATGCATACATACATACATACATACATACATACATACATACATACATACATACATACATACATACATACATACATACATACATACATACATACATACATACATACGGGCGCATTATCGGGCTATTCCAGTGCATGATATACATTAGTCTGAGTGTAATCAGATTGGCTATTTGGACGTACATGATCGAATGGCAGCACATGTATAAAAATTTAAGACCACGGTTATTAACCATTAACATGGTTTCCTACCTGATAGGGGGCGCTCTACAGATATTATGCACACCTGATAGAGTGATAGGTGTAAGATGATGTTATTTGCAATTGCAACATGTACAATGGATAGAATGGTAGTATACATCTATCTTAATTTCATGTGATATGACTAAATTTTGGGGATATTGTGCTTGTGGAAATTGTACATTTTGTATATACACAGCTAACCAAAATTACTGATCCATCTGCTGGAAAAATCCGACGGAATTAGTCTAAAGTACAATATATTTAACAGTTATTAAAATAGGGAAACTTTTTTTGCGAAACAATACCAGCACATGAAAGCGCAATGAATAGATTACATCGTATATGAAATAAAATAGAAATTATTTTTTTTTGTAAATAATTTACCTTAAGTCCAGGAAATGAAAATGATTAAAAGGAGCCAGCAGTTTCTTATTGATGCAAAATTGAAGTAAAAGCAATCTATGCATTCTATAACCCAAATTTTAAGTATCAATGATACACCAAACTACAAGGAATGAAAAGCACTTTTAAAAGACATATGATATATAAGATATACTTCAAATAGCAAGTATAATCAGCTAGGAAAACCAGGCAATTTTTAAAATAAAATTACAATTATATGCACAATACAAAACTGTAGAGCGACACCTATAGGTAATTATATATAGAAGTACGACAGGGAATCAGTTTAGCTAAAATAGTCTGGATTCTGACGCCTATGGATGCAAGGACAGTTCTATGCACAAATTTATTGTTGCATACACCTTCTTTGCATACAAATTAATTAAAACAAAATAAAATAGATGATTGAGGTCAAAAAGGTTAATCTATTTGGATAGGTATGAAATAAGACAAGAATATCATTCACTTGACCTGACAAGTCAGTAAAAATTCATAGAATAAAAAGTTGATGACCCAACCCCCAAACTTATACGTGCATTTTTCATGTCCGAAGGCCATTTCTAAGAGAAAGTGATGATGACATTCGAAAGAAGCCCTTTCCCTGGTTGATGATTTTGAAAAACTTTACATACTTAATAGTTTCACACTGTTCAAAAAAGTTGTAATCCAATCAGTTTTTGAGATATATTACTTGCATTAAACCAACGTGTCTGCCGCTATAAGCAGCTAGCTCTGCTTCCTAGCCTACTATTGGTATTTCACCGGAAAGACCAAATTGACAAATATTCCATATCTTAATTGTTACACAGTAATAACTCTAAAAGTCACACCTTACCTTTAAATTAAGAAATTTTACAGTGGGCAATATACAAAATTGTCCTTTTCTATCTATCTATCTATCTATCTATCTATCTATCTATCTATCTATCTATCTATCTATCTATCTATCTATCTATCTATCTATCTGTCTGTCTGTCTGTCTGTCTGTCTGTCTGTCTGTCTGTCTGTCTGTCCGTCCGTCCGTCCATACATACATACATACATACATACATACATACATACATACATACATACATACATACATACATACATACATACATACATACAGACACTCATACATAAATACATGCATACATACATACATACATGCATGCATACATACATACATACATACATACATACATACATACATACATACATACATACATACATACATACATACATACGTACGTACGTACGTACGTACGTACGTACGGACGGACGTGCGTGCGTGCGTGCGTGCGTGCGTGCATGCATGCATACATACATACATACATACATACATACATACATACATACATACATGCATACATGCATACATACATGCATATATACACCGTAAGTGATTATAAATCCTACAAGGGAGCAGTATTGCCTCTCATCGGAGTGAGAGAATGTTTCATGTTTGCATTCGTTTTGCCTTACGAAAACTCTTGATCGATTATTTTGGTCCTGCTGCCCTACGAAATCTCTTGTCCCCATTGTAAAGTTTTAGTTATCATGACGTTTAAATTTATCTTCATGAGATTTCTTCAATAATGATCGGTTATTTTGGTCCTGTTGCATCCCCACCCCCATACAATTACGTTATCATTTCTTGCTTTCATCTACGTAAACAAAAAGGTAAATAACTTAGCCCGTGTCATGAACCAACAAGTGTAACATCTCCGTCAGCCTAAAGATTGGAAAGATCTGAATAACGTACCTAAAAACGACATTATTAAGGTGAGTGAGATTTTTCTATTTAATAAACGTTTATTTCTCTAGTGAATTACTTGGAATTGACCAAAAGCTTTCCTCCACACATTAAATTAAAGTTTTTGCATAAATCCCTGTTTCTTTGTACTGCCCCTACCGATATGAATAACAAAAAGCTTTAATGTCATAAAAATGCACTGAACGTAGTCAATTTATTCATTGATTTATAATTTTTAACCTGATTATGACCAAGGAAGCGCGAACACTGTCATCTTATTTAACGGAATTTATATATTTACTCGACGGCCACATCGCGTACAATATGGGCGAGTATATATTGCTCAGACTAAAGAATGACGCAGTTGCAGAAGACAGGGTGGTCATGCCACTTTCTAGAAAACTCCTTTATTGAAAATAAAACTTCCTACAAAAATGAAATAACTCCAAACTGAAGTCTCTGACCGACTGAGACTCTCTTTATTTGGGTTATCTCCTTTTGTTACTTTAACTTTGACATTTATGTTTTCGGTTTGTATGCGTTTTCGTTTTGTAAATAACCGACAGATACTCTCTTTAATTGGGTTAGCTAAATTTTTTTTTACTTTACCTTTGACGTTTGTGTTTTCGTTTATGTACCCCGCCACTCATTTGAGATCGTCACCCTCTCCACTGCTGTCTCTCAGACAAGCAATTTTTCGAGACGTTTGCGATATCGTGAGCGAGGATCGTGTAAAATTATCGTGATAAATCCACGTGTGAGAAGAAGTTTCTGAATTTAATTATATCAATGTCCCCTGAACACCAAGTCTAATGATTGTTTCACAGATAATATGAATAGATTCCATTAAGCACAGCTAAAATATTGCAGTTATCTCTGCTCACTTTAGATATTTGTCTATATCCTTGAGTAACATAAAACACGTCCGATTTTTTTTTGTCTGCTCGGCAAAATATCATAGCGGGATTTGATTGGCTTGCATCACATCATCGTATTCTACAAAATTATTAATAAATCCATCGAGGTCATCTACAGATGGGGTTTAATCAATATCGGCAACAAAATCAATAATATCGTTGCCGTCTTAATTAAATAATTTTGCATTTTCATTAAAATCTTTAAGCATATCGTAGCACTGTTGATCATCTACAGATGGTGCCACTAAATACAGCTTATCCCACTCCAACCATCTCATTACCACACTACAGAACAATAGCGTCTTACCAGACCCAGATGGATCTATGATAATTGCTCTGATAAAATTTGGTAGCACTGAGTGATGCTTGACTGGCTCTTGTTTTCGCGTTGCTGAGAAATCAATGATATCCGTGTTATACAAATGTAATAAATAATATGAATTGATAAAGTAATTGTTGCAAAGCATCCACCCATCCACCTCACCCCACCCCATGCCACCTACACCCTACACCGCCCCATCCCAATCGATTAATAACAATAACCACGATGAATAAAAAGCGTGCATTTACAGGCAAGTGTGTGAAATGTTGTACAACTCAATATAGATTTATCTCTGTTAAAACAGGTGGAGAAATCTCTTCTTAATTGGGAAAATTACCAGGAGCTCCATGTGCTAAGTATCCTGGTGAGAAACATCTTTCTGGATATAATTAGTGTGGTCCTGGAACCCGACTTTATATCCGACCTGACGAAAGAGACAAACCAAGACCTGGAGAGTATCCAATAAATGCGATTGATCAAGCATGCCACTTTCATGATGTTGCTTATCAAAATAATGAATAACAACAACGACATATTGCAGACGTAAAATTGATTTACTCGTAAAATACCATAAAAAATAAATCTGTTACAGAAATCGTTGTAGTTCACAGTTGACCTAATTTAGTTCCGTCCGACAAGTAAGCATTATTTCAGCTTATAAGTTTTTCTTTCGTTTTTGTATCAGTAATTATAAAATTGAGCTCGGCATCGTCGATGATTAGTCGACAACAATGTCGTTTATGATCATATGAACTACCTCAGATAAACTTACCGATTATCCTTTGCAAGTTTATTTGTATATTTAATTTCATCGGAATTACTGACATCGTCAATGACACATTCATCGGGTGTTCGCAACCAGACTTGCTTTTGTGAAAGATATGATATTATTGCTTCACGTACAGTTAACGACGCTAAAATTCCGGCAGCAAGCTTATATCGTAATAGCACTAATGGAGCCCGATATTTTTCTGAAAAATGACGATGAAACTAAATGTAATCAATCAGATGGAGATTACGTGTAAACTTGAATGACTCAATACATTCAAATCCAGTTAAATCAGAATCTGGTAAGGGTCAGTTTATCACACCTCTGGTCATCTCGTAGGTTGGATGTCAAAATCGCTTAAAATATTGTGAACACTCACCCATTCCAAGAAAACTTCTAGGATAGCATGCAACAATATCAACCGAAATAACGTCGCTACACTCGTATTTAGTGTTCCACAATCCACCGTGTCCGTATTTGACACAGCTTAGCTGCACGTCTTTGAGAAATTCCTTGCAAAAAGTCTGCAGCGACTGACAGAACGGTAAAACAATTACCGTGTAATCGTTCGATAACATGAGTATCGTTTGTGCATTTCAACGCAAGATTTTTCATTTCGACGTAGAAATATTCTGCACGATAAATATTTTCGTTAAGTCGTACAAACTGATCGTAGTACTTTGATACTGAACTTTGAAATAATTATACAGATACAAGGTCACTATTACCGATATTTCTGATAAAATCCAACATATAACCGTCATAAAGATGAAGAGTTCGATTTCGTGGAAATATTGCTACGACATTCATCCACGCGTGTTAGTTATGATCAATAATGTTTATCGGAGTTCCATACGATTTATATTTTGATTTGCATAAAGCATCACCGTTAAAGTCTTCACTGTTATTGAGAATTCTATTTTCCCCAGTTGAGCACCGTCTGTATACTGTAAATATGTGTGTAAATATTTCGAATTGACCACTGAACCTGCTGGAATGACATTTGGCATTCTAATGGTTCACTTGGGAGTTGTGCCATCGATATAATTAAGATAATATATACTGTAATTATGTGTTGTGTAAATATTTTTATGTAAATAATTATTATTGTATAATGAATTTCGAAAATATTAATTTTATTATTTCTGCGATTGAACAAGCACAACATGACGGTATAAAAATTCTGATCAACTTAATCCTGGAAAAATTATTTATTATTTTTAATCATCGCAACAACTAAGATCGGAAGATAGATACACAATACCAGCCAAATATCAACTGCTCCGAGGGCCTAGTGGTTAGAGCGTCCACCTCGGATTCGGGAGGTCGTGGGTTCAATCCCCGGGCGAGTCATACCAAAGATATACAAAAAATGTTACTAACAGCTGCCTCGCTTGACGCTCAGCATCAAAAGGTTAGTGTTAGGACTGGTCGGACTGGTGTCAGGATAATGAACTGGTTGTGACATCATGCTATATGTCTGCGGCATGATGCCCCAGTGCTAGACATCACTATAAACTGCCTAACTGCATACATCGTAGCGATATGACTGACAAATTGTTAAAGCTACGTTAAAAATCATAATCACATCACATCACATCTAGCCGAAATCCGTTTATTAAATTAATTCAGCAGTCAATGATACAGTCCTTGGCTACCATTGATAACACACAAGTTAAACAATTCGTTGCACTCGTTTACGCGATTGAGAAAATTAGATCAGAATTATCTCACGAATACAAAACATAAATATTGTGAATGCTAGTGTAAGACAGTTGAGAAAGATTATGTTTAATTGTGAAACAATCCATTTTAAAAGCGGTGAAATCGTCACTAGTGATTTTGAAAGTAAAGGTAATGGTAACAGCTAAACAAAGTGAAAGTAGTAACGGATTCTAAAAGTGAAACCGGTGACAACGTCAATAGCGAAGTCATCTCTATCACACACAATAGTAATAATATAGTATCGCTGCAGATCATGAAACTATTCCTGCGTTAACAAAATAATTTCATCGCTGTATTCATCAATAATTATATTAACACTAAATTTTTCTGTGTGTTTAAGTGTCAAGATTGTTCCGACGGCACTTTCACGTACCTTTTTTTGTATATAAAACTTCTCACGTGTTCGAATATGCATAATACCACATAATTAATTGGTTGTCAAAACCTCGAATAATATTTTATTTTATTTTACAAACTCCTGACCTTGGTGTTTTAAAACGTTGCAGATCTTACAAACGCACATATAGAATTATATTCAGAAATTCTCCTCGTACATCAAGAAGGTATCTGGTTTAGTCAGCAAGTTTGAAATATATCCGTGATAATAATAAGTGGAAGGACATGAATTTCCATCGAGATTTAGTGATACCGGTTTCAACACAGTTTAGTTGTTTTGGTAATTGGTCACGCACAAAAACACATCTGAATTTTTTTTTATATTTAATCGCTTAGTAGCGTCAAGTAAATCAAAATTAGACACGGGAAGCTCGAAACGAAAAGCGTTCAACGAAGTGTCCTGGGAACTCTTAGACCCGATTCGCTAGTATATTGAACGTACCACGAATGGAAGTTTTTGGCAGTTTTCGACTTTCCCTGTTGACTTTTTGGAAGTTTTTATTCATTGTCCGATTGCTTTCTTTAGCGCCATCCCAGCGGCATTAACAATAGTATCAAGTGCAACTGCTTTTGCAACAGTTGGTTCTGCAACGGCTATCGACACTTGCATCCTGCAAGAAGTGGAATATTCCACTCGTCTTGACTGCATATTTAATGGCATCCGCAGAAATATCAAGCAAAACACCAGTCGCCAATATTTGTCGTCATTGAAGTGCCAGCGTTGACGTTCAGTCAGTGATAGTTTACCTGAAGTCTATTTATCCCTAAAGAAACTTCACTAACATCTTGCGTGTCAAATACCATTAGATTTCGTGTTTATGTGTTTTCCCGTACATTTTCCTGAAATGCGATGAATATATGTCACGGTGCAGAAACACCCTGCTGTGATGCTCTCTGCCATGTGAATAAACCAACTTCACTTGAAATACTGTCTGTGGTCATCGTCAAGGATGACAATGTCGTTTTACCACCTTGAGCAATGAAAGATGGTAACCATTGTTCTTCGGCGATCGATGGAGTCATTATTGACATTCACAACGAACGTTTTGTTAGTACTATTGTTAACAAAATCAGGTCGATCTTCAACTCCGTACCCTCTGCCATCTTCTTGGAAAAGTATACTTTCAATCACATTGTATGCCTCAGCGGGTAAGAAATATTTGTTTGTATCCTGAACTTGAGATTCGATTCTCTCACATGCATATGGCTCATGTGCGTCATAACGATAATATTGATAATTACACACAGAGAGCTGGCTCATCCATATCAAATGCAGGATAAGATACACGTTTGAACATTTTATGACTTTTGTTATCGTCTAATACGAAGACCATTCCCACTATGAGACAAGCAGTTATATTTTTTTCTTATTCTTACAGGGTTACACAGCCAAATATGCTAGTGTTTTTATCTACATCTTAATTATTTATTGCGCAATACAAACACGTGAAAACAATATTCGATTCATTGGTCCATGTGGAGTGCTTGTGTATTAGTCGAAAAGTAATATGGAATTCTTCAGCTTTAAGATTACCCCAAGCCTAACAAAATCTTATTCGACTCATATCCAGTCCCATGAATTGATGATCTATTTGAGAAGATTGCTTACGGTGGACATGTGAGTCAGGCAAAATGGAGACCAAAGTCTGCATTTGTTAACCCATTCGGACTTTATGAATTTAATGTCACACCCCTTAGTATGAAATGGCACCCTACAGTTTCGCCCGCTGTATCGACTTACTGTTGTAGGGAGTATATAATGTCGCAGCAGACTTTGACAATATCAGTGTAACAAGCAAAACTTGGGTGGAATATACGGGGGATCTGTGCGCTTTATTTTACAATGTATACGTGAAAATAGCTTCACAGTAAAACCATTAAAGTGAGAGTTTGAGATGATGAGATCAAATGCATTGTACATGTCATCGGCGGACGAAAACTTAAGACAGGCAACTTAAAAAATAAAGCAATTTTTCACTACCCACTTCCCTTGATAAAAAAGGGATATATGCACTTATTTATATTAACAGTTGGATTCTAGCTCATTAATGAATGCACAGAACTAGCAGTAATACTAACCTCCATGACGCAAAAATGACGAACAAATCCTTTTGTATGGACTAACGACGCTGTCAGATCTTTGAAAATGCCGAAGAATGCTTTACTAAGATGCCTGTTCTTATGGCAATAGTTTTGTCAGCGAATTCGTGTTGCAGTCGGTTGTTATTGGTGCATTATAGTCAGCATCTTCTTTCTCTATAGCAAAGGGATCCAGCCATCGAGAAAAAGTGCCGTGCGATTATTTGGGCAATTGATTCATTTAGGTGTCACTTGTTCCTAGGTGTGGACAAAAGAATCGATAAATCATTGCTTCGATACTTTTCCATATGCATACCTATATTGACCCAAAGCTATGATACAAGTTACTTTAATCTTTAGCAGCATTCAATAAGCATTAGTTGTTTGCCTTTTTTGAAATGCGAAATGACAGCAGTGGCAGGAAACATGCAGTCATTTATATTAGCAAAAGAAGAACAATTATTTTTTTAAAAAAAACCTTCTAAAATCATCTTCAAATCAAGAAACACAAGGTAGCTAACACGCGTGCTTTGAAATATGCCTACACGTCCCAACCCGCCAATTTCATGTAGATTATTGCATTCCAACAGCATACTCAGCACCATCAGCGAAAGGAACACGTCAAGAAAAACTTGCACTTAGGAGAAGCACTGAGCCCAAGGCGGTTGCCTAATATATATATATATATATATATATATATATATATATATATATATATATACAGATACAATATGAATTTCAGCTTAAAATTATCTAATTCTTTTTAGATTAATGGATCTTTTATTGATTGTTAACTTTTTGATTTTGTATTGATTGTAATTTTTATAACGGTATAATTTTCAGATTTAAAAAATGTATTAGTGTAGAATTTTGCATTTTAAATAAACGCATTCAAACTGTGGATAAATGAATTTTGCAATCTTTATTTTACAATAATTTTTTTATAAATTGCATCATTTAGGATTTTATTGTTTTATTTTCTGATTTGCATAATTTTCACTATCGGAACATGTAATATTTTTCAAAATTTGATTTATTTCCCTAAATTATAATTTTGGACTTTTTCCAATTTTGATTTTGCAGCTGTATAATATATAGAATTTTGTTTTACAAAAATTAATTTGGATTTTATCACCTTTTTACGTTTATTTCATTTTAATTCTTATTAATTTCATTATTAAACTATTTATTGTAAATTTTAACTTTGCTGTTTGTTATAGAATTCAAATTTGGCATCTTATATATGACATATTTGGAAAAGTTATATTTTTCACTTCAGAAAATTTAATATAATTTTAATCTTTGGATAATTTTATAATTTTAATCTCGAATATTTTTTCGATTTCATAATTTTTTAGTTTTATAATTTTATATATTTTTTTTTTCCTTTTGATTATTTAAGATACATATACCCGAATTATTGTCACACTTTCTGATCAGAGCGTGTGCAATATGCTGAATAGTTTGTTAAATCGGAAGTTGAGTGGTTTCTGGCCATTATATGAACTGGGAGCCCGACTTATTTTGAAAGCAGCTCCAGTGATATATATATATATATATATATATATATATATATATATATATATATATATATATATATATATATATATATATATATATATATATATATATATATATATATATATATATAATATATATATATATATATATATATATATATATATATATATATATATATATATATATATATATATATATATATATATATATATATATATATATTGAAATTCTTCATATAGTTTGTAAAGATATAACGTTTTAGTTTTCCCTTTGTAGAAGTAACATAAGTACCATTAGAAAAGAGATTTTTTTATCTCGGCACTTCCCACTTGTGTATCCATTTAAAACACTCTACTGGCTTGTAATTGATTGCCTTGATTTCTGTCCGACTATTTCTTGCGAATTTCAACATATATGGTCAAAGGTTTCACACATTGCCCATTCCTTACATACAAACTATTCTTCACAACTGAGTTCCATCTCAAGATCTCAAGAATCCATAAGATCATGGGGTCGTATTGGTATTTTACAGAAGGAATTATTCCATGTGCCAGCATTGTTAGGTGACATCCACCTGAGAACAAATTAAATCACCCTGAGACTTTCTGCTACATTCAACATTCTGAATGATCGGTTTTCACCTTATCAGTAATTGAAATTTGGATAATGTAAATGTATGCAGTTTAATTCATGACTCAGTGAGCTAGAAAACATAGTATAGGAAAGACAAATTTTACAGCGTGTTACCTTAAGTTATCTCTCTTACACCATACAAGACATTTAAAGGAAACGAAAAGCGACACTTTGAAGATTTGTGATGAAAATAAGGAGGATATTATGCGTCCTAGTGCAAATGTAAATGAACCAGATTTAATTACCTTCATGGTAAGTTTACATGATTTAAAAATTGATACAAGGTTTCTCTTTTCTTCCTTGTTTAGGCCTAACTTAAGTAGATTAGTATTAATTCCATGTATAGGACCAATGTAAACTACATGCGTTTTCATGATTTCGATTGTTTATCCGTTTCTCAGGATAGGAATAGACACTACATCATCTGCATTATTTTTTGCTGCATGTAAAGGATATATTTGTACAGATGAGTCAGGATTGTCCGTCGATCGATGCGGTATGGCCTTCACATATTGGCCAGATTACTAGGAAATCAGACCTTACGTTCTCATTTTTCTCTTCTTTGCTGTTGTCGCTTTTGATTTGTTTGTTTTAAACAAAACGCTTTATGTCCCTAGTAGACGCACACTTTCTTCCTGTATTAACTCCCTCATGCTTGCTGTACTTTTTGTTTCCTTTTGCTACTTTTCCTGTATAATAACCCAATAAACCCAATAACCCATAAACCATAAAACGTGTTAGGAAGCAGTGATGCACTATACTGAGTGAAACACTGGGTTATTGCTTGATATTATTTTCTACTAAGTGGTAAAACTGTTCTGTGTTTAACAAGCAAACATAAAGTCCTTAAGTTCAAACAAAAGCACCATCTTGAAGTATGAGAGGTAACTGCAGATTAGTGCACTGCACTTTGACCTGGTTATAATATAATTAACATGATGTTATTTATCCCATATCACTCGTTGAAGTTTGATAGGTGCTGATGTAAATAAAGCACGTCTCAAAACAAAACAACTTATTACATTAAAAGAAACTATTTTACTTGTAAAGCATCACAACAGCACCAGAAATGGCTCAATGATATTTTCGTACGTATTGATATAGGTCGAATCTTAGTATTATATAAAATCTTTTCTGACAAGTGAAAATAAATTTATTCATTTCTTATTAAGACTAACGAAATAATGCAGACTATGAACAACGTTAAGGCTGGAAATATAGGGCAGAACAGTATCAGGGTATCTCCATTGAAATGAAATGTGAATTTGTAGGCGCCATTCATACACTGTAAAAGAGTGATTTAGTAACACAAATTAACACTGAACATTATGGTCAAATATTAAGAGGATATGAACGGTAAGATACATAAAATCTTCATGATATATAACAACTGGCCACAGAGTGGGTCTTTTGACAAGGACGGCTTTGGCAGACAGAGAGTTGTGTGCTCTGGTGACTTCCTATCAATCTAATCAAGTCATACTACCGAAAAATAATTTTAAGCACAGACACATGTGGATGACTATAGAGAGACAACGTCTTTTGCATTACATTATGTAGATATATTTGAAACGGAGGGTTACGTTTTGCCATTTAATAAAACAAGAATATCAAATGTTGCAACCTTACCTTAACTTAAATAAAGACTAAATATATCAGTGTCAAAAATGTAGCAAAAATTAATGCTGGGCTTAAAAGCAGTTCATATATTATATTTTCACTCCTGGTATTAAATATAGAATGGACACTTTTACGTAAGAAATGGTCTCGACAAGCTAGTTTGGCAGAAATGTAACAACAAATAAACACACAAATTAAATAAATAATTATAAACCAAATCAGGATCACCCCAATTTCAGTCCTCATTAGACAATGTAGCAAAAATATAAAACGCTAGTTTAACCGCTATATTTCAGATCAACTCATTATGTAAGCAAAGACCAAGTCAGTATAGGCTGACATACTTTTAGCATATTAAAACAAAATCAAGAACCAACTCTGGCATATTCTAAATTATGCCTTCATTTGACAGTTTATCAAACTAAAACAGGTTTTAACAGCACTATTGATTACATTAATAAGTTAAGTCAGTGATATGACTGGCAAATTTGTAATAATTGTTACCGAAACTAATGGATGATAATTTGCCTGGCTTGATCCTATGTATGTCTAAAATACAACTTGCTGCCAGTGTTATACGTGTCAATGTTTATCGAGAATCGCCATAATTTCTAACTGCCTCTCCACCCTATTCTTGGATTTCATACTGAATGAATAAAAGGATACATCAATGAACATTTTTCCGTTATTGCAATAAACGAACATAAGTCCCAGATACCATCGACCCTTTGAAACATTGGATAACATTGACAACTAGGGTGTCCTAGTAAACTATTTGTACCGTATCGGTCCAGGTGAGTAACTAAGCAATATATTATTTCTCAGTTGAAAATAGTTACAAATCAAACATTCGAATATGTGATGTTTTCCTCAATATTTCATGGGTACGTGTATATGCTTTTCAAAGGTTCCAGAAAGAATGGGCATTACAAGAGGCATAGTTATTCAACTTCTATAACTGAGAAAGCTTTATATATTATATTTTCTCTGCGAGTGACATATGGTCTATTTTAATTTCTATTTCCAATCTGCGTGATGATGCCCTTATTTTAATCAATGCAATTCTATATTTTCTTATTTTAGCATCTAATAAATGTTAATAATAGTTAAACAAAATGGCATATGTTCTCCGTTATCAGACCATCTTTTTTTACAATAGGTAGAAAAGACATTTCAAAAACCGACATATTTGGATACATGAAGGAACACTAGGGTAGCCAAATTTGACCTTCCTCTGTTACGATAAGATTAGAAATATTAAAAGATAATTTCTTTCTCGAAGTACAAAGTGAACATTTACGATGAACGTGCAGTATTGTGACTTAAATCCAAATTATCATAACTTTTCTATCACAAATTTAACAGTATAGAATCCTCTGAATGAATTTCAATAATCTTGATTGTTTTCATATTACAATAGTCCTTATATATCACAATGATATAATCAAGAATTTCTTTTTTTGATTTCACAATAATATAAAGTAGTGTATTAGTCCACAAACTTAATGAGTACTTTGAAATTGCAACGAATAATTTAAATAAATAATTCCTGTTAAATTATATCTGAATACAACCTTTTATGATTCGACTGACTGAACTTAAAAGAGGAATGAATAACTTATTCACATTAGTCTTCGTATACAGATGGTAACATTGTGGTCATATATATATATATATATATATATATATATATATATATATATATATATATATATATATATATATATATATATATATATCCGAAAAAAATCTAATTTCGTAAATAAAATTAGACCTTGAAATCAAATCGAATAAAACTTTTTTCGAAAGAATGACTAAAGTCTTAGAGACCAGAACTTTACTTTCATGGAAAAAGGTCAATCACACAATGTAAAGTTAATACATATTACAACTACCCTCGTCACGACAAAAAAGTGTCATACAATATTATCTTTTACATATAAGTCAGATATACATATGATACTATAGTAGTCAAAATTGCATTGGATAATATTTTTATGATTGATTCAAAATATACATAAAGCAATATATTAATTCTAAACAGGTGAGGTCAACAATTGTACCAACAAACATGTTGAATAACTAATTTAAATCTGGAGCGCTACAATCAGCCTGAAATATTTCGGAACTAGGAAACATGCGTTTCGTATTCAAACAATTTGCTAGGGATTCAGCAATGATGGAAAAAAATATGCAAAAACGATAATATCCAGTCGTACCCAAAATCGCATTTGTTCCTATTTTCTCGCAGGCACTGAAAATTTAGAGTTAGCTTTGACTTTACCTTCTACAGATTTAACATGATATTACCCTACAATATGTGCTAAAATTTAAATATAAACTCACTTTTATCTAAACTAAATGTCTAATTTGAATAAATGAGCTGATCAAAGACTTTCTGAATTATTTAAATGCAATATATCCAGGTATCGTTGAAACTGATGAAGTCATTGATGTAAACGCCATAGATATCTAGACCAGATCTTACCATTTTAATTATAAGCTGGATTGTTGACGGAGACTTTTCTTATCACAAGGCACTACTTTATACAAATGTCGAGATTTCTTGTGCTCTTTCAATGAATGAAATTTGCTAGCTCCTTTCAAAAGGTCGAATTGGTAACATCTTTTGCATTTCCATTCATCTCTTCCTCTTATTGAAAATGAATATGTATTGTTGGCACTGTTGACCTTTCTATAATCATTGGACATAACAGGTACAAAAATACATGGTAAACTCCAGTTACTTTTAGTTGGTTCGATGAAATAATTCTCAAACAAATACTGAATTTCATTATCAAACATTCCTGCTTTACAGGATTCATCCTATAAGAATGCTGTTTCACAGGTGTAGAATCTACAATCTCAACATTATAGTACTTTGTTTGTTAGTGTAGGAACATCATTAAACAAGTGCTCATATTCAAAAAATAGTTTTTTTAGTTTATTCGTTCCTTCTGATTGTAAATGTGAAAGATTCTGGTTCAGATCATTCAGATTTTTTTTAATTTCGAAAATTGATTAAATTAAAATCACTACTGCCAGATTGCAGTCCATGTTTTACATCATCTCTATATAAGACAGCTAATTTGCTCAATGTTTACCCAGACCTTCTCTATCACAGGACTTCTAAAAGTTGTTTCTGTTTCCGACTCCAAAGAGTAATAATGTAAGTCATTTAACATATTTTAAATTTACAATGACCCATACAATTTAGCCCGAAAAGGGTTAAGAGATATGAGCAAAAGTGCCATAACTTTTCAAAAGGCTTAACAATCCTTTGTTTTCAATGTTGCCATACCTTAATTTTATTTTGACTTCACATGCCTTTGAGAAGTTATATTTAAAATCAGAGACATAGTCAAGAATCTTGGAATCTATGTTTGAAAGAAGTTTAATTTTTAATAGCTTTAATGGCCCACAAACAGTTTGACCAGAAACTAATTAAAAAATCTGAACCTCAAAGATTCTTGATCTGATTTCCTAAACGCAACCGGCAAATGAACACTACCATCCCTATCTTGTACTGTATCAAAGCAACATGACCGAAGGATGTTCTTCAAAGTCTGATGAAATCTTTTCAAGGCTTATTGACTTTTGGGGTGATAGGCATACTATTTGAATTGTTGGATGCCTAATTCATGAATAGTTTTCTGGAAACGTCCAAACATAAATTTTGACCCTTGATCAGACAGATTTGGAAAGTCTAAAATGTATAAAGAACTTTCTCTAAACCTTTTAAATGGTCTTATTTTTTTATTTCTCAATATGAATTATTCTAATTGAGCAGATACTGACAATGAACCAATTTTGTAGAGATGAATGTACACATTATATTATGTATATTAAAATAGCTCTGTACGTAATAGAGGAGAGGTGCAACGATGGTTTTCATTAAATCATTTTTGTTAGACTTGAATATACCACACAAATATACATAATTTGGTTTTCAACATTTTACAGCTGATACCTTTACCAAAGGTCGAATCACCTATTTTAGGCAAATCCCACTTTGTTCCACTTAACACTTTCCAATGCTATAGTTAAAGTTGTTTATATGTTGCCACGTACTTTATAGCATACTTATAATATAAGAATAACTTACGTATATATATGTCTCATCGACATTTTTATTTTCTAATAGTGTCATGTTTAAATGATCATCTATTTTTATGTGAAAAGCGCCTGAAAAATAAACTTTTTTAAAAAAAAGGATTCTAGGTCAGCGAATTGTTGAGCACTATTCAAAATTAGCTACGGTATTCACGATGTAATGCAATTATGAAGGCGCATCCCTTCAGCATTCATTTATCACGATGTATATAAAGTGGAAAAATCATATGTGGTCAAGAACTCACAGCAAAAAACTTCACCCAAGCCACTAAAATGTCAAATATAGGTAACAGTATACTTTGTTTGTAACGGAAAAGTGTTTCTGACAGTGTCCTTGTTATAGTTCTAGCATAAATAAAGTTTGGTCAATAAACTTCTGAAACAAAATTTAACCCAAACCATCGTTGCATGAAATATGGTTCCCAGTGATCTCGGTTTGTGAAGCGGCTATAGTTCCTCGCAACCGATGTTAATTAGGCTATATAAATTGAGCTAAACATGTCATCAACAATGTACAAATAATGTACATATAATATACAAATAATGTACAAATAATGTACATATATGTATAATATTGGCCCCTAATCCCCATACTGTGCTATTAAACTCAATCCACACTATTGTCTAGGGCCTATAAAGAAAGAAAATATGAGATACAGCGGGTCTATTGGTGTGTATATCATTCTAATTGTACAGATGCCTACGATGTGTATAGTACACATTGTAAAAGTAGGATAAGTGTAGTACAATACACTGGAGAGAAAATAATTGCTGACTTTTAGCGTGTCAGTTATGTTACATCTGTACACATTTGACCATTGATTACACACACACGCACACACACACATACACACATACACACACAAACACACACGCCGTTTTCGGTACTTTTAATATGGTCTTATCTGTTTCTTCCTCTAAAAAATATAATATATACTGTTAAGACAATTGTAAATAATTGTTAGTGAATATGCTTCAAAGTTTCGGGCTTTTTCCATTATACAGGTCGATTAGGAGGCATCTAACAAGAATTGAGTTAATACCCATTGGATGTGTTAAATCAAGTTAGTCTTTTACGATATTGGAGGTTTGCGTTTTGTCGCTTAGGGATAGTGATAATATGCGTGTACTGGCCTTTTCACCTCTACATAAGTAGTTTGGACTGGGCAATATTATCATTCTTATTTTATTTATTTTTTTCTAACATTAAGTCTGAAGGCGTATTTTATGTGTTTTTTTAACTATTGTGAATCATTCAAAGGAGTTTTGGGCAAAGATATTTTGACACGTCAGGACAGTTATCGGACCAGTATATTCTTGGATCTGAAATTTATCCGGAACATTTCATTCATCTGGACTTTAACAGAACTTTTTATGGATTGTTTTGAATTTAGTTCATAATACTGTAAGTTACTCTGAAATGTTCACTTCATAACATTGAACCGTTCCGATGGCCTAGTGGTTAGAGCGTCCGCCTCGGATGCGGGAAGTCATGGGTTCGATCCACGACCGAATCATACCAAAGTCTTACAAAAATGGTACTATCAGCTGCCTCGCTTGACGCTCAGCATCTAGAGGTTAGTGTTAGGACTGGTCGGCCTGGTGTCAGGATAATGTGACTGGGTGGGACGGTCCGAGATAAATATACATACATTACTAATTAATTGGAGCTTGTCGATGTATGTATGTCGAACTTTCAAGGGTATACAAACTGGGAAAGACGATTTCATGTTCTTATTTAAGAAAAAACGCATCTATTAAAAATACTGAGGCTATATTGTTTACATAAACTCTGAAACGTGTACACTATACAATTACCGAAGCAATGACGTTTAATTGAACCGATTCAAAAATCTACCTTTATCTGATCTGCACGTTAAGCCATTGAGTGATCCATACATGTGTAACTAAACCGGCTCTTGATTAAAAAAAACAAATAAATATATTCTCTTTTCACCCTTCAGTGTCGTGTATATATATATATATATATATATATATATATATATATATATATATATAGATATATATATATATATATATATATATATATATATATATATATATATCACCAAAAAGTGATGGCACTGAGTCGGTGTTATATAAGCTTGTGTGTAGCAGACACACTCGCAATTACGACCTAGTAAATAATTCTCATATATATATATATATATATATATATATATATATATATATATATATATATATATATATATATATATATATACAGTTGTTCCAGATTACTATAAAAGAAATAAAAGAAATCAAGGTATATAGGATTTTTGTACTATAAAGAATTATAAATATATTCCAGACAGAACAGACAGTGCTATCCCTAGATTTTGTAGTAGAATCTTGATAATAGTGGGCAGAAATAATAGTTTAATACAAACAATACTATCATACAGGATATATATATATATATATATATATATATATATATATATATATATATATATATATATATATATATATATATATATATATATATATATATATATATATATATATATATATATATATAAACATTTGCTTTAAAGCAGATGAGGATACAACGTGTGATATTTCAGTTACAAAGTGTTCACCAGATATGTGTATTAAATGAGCATGTTTTCAGTCACATATAAAAATAAATCATTTGTTCCAATTGAAATGTAGGTCACAATTTATTTCAAAAGGGATTTGCCTTTGTGTTTGGAAGCAAATTAATTTGGTGCAACAGATGACGAAGCACAATTAATTACCATATCTTTGTAAAAAGGGTTGATTACTTTTCAACATGTCTTAAATAGCTTGATTAATTGATCACGTACTATGTACTCGAATATATATCCGAAAGAGTTAATGATCAATAGGAACTATGTTATGTTTCTATCATATTA
This sequence comes from Potamilus streckersoni, assembly GCA_016746295.1. Lineage (NCBI taxonomy): Eukaryota > Metazoa > Mollusca > Bivalvia > Unionida > Unionidae > Potamilus > Potamilus streckersoni. The sequence goes on from JAEAOA010001954.1 coordinate 2,778,975, forward strand.
TATCCTGGTATATGCACTATTTGATAAAATAAAGGTGCACATGTCTCACAGGAACCTTGTTATATACTTAATTAACAAATTATACAGATTTGTAGGCTGGATGGAATATGATTAAATTCTCTTTGCTCGAATCTTGCATTACTACTTCCTAGGGTAGACACCTAGCTTAAAATGCAACCGCGGTAGCTAAGTTTGGGGATTCATACTGTGATACGGGTTCGATACTCAGACCTGCCCTGGTAGGATGCCATTTTACGGCCTAATGAAGATCACTTAGCAACTTTTTCCGTTGCATGATATACTTCATGATAGAGCCAAAGAAAAAAATAAACTATATTTGTAAAGATCATGACATGATTCACTTTATAAGAACATTTATTGTTCAATATATCAAACAATTTAGGTCATTCTGTTTACTGTTTACCGAATTTGTAGATCAAATAATCAAATATGTTCGACCTTAATAATAACTCTTACAATGTATATCACGATGACTACACTGTCGTTGTAATGATAAACTCTCTCTCTCTCTCTCTCTCTCTCTCTCTCTCTCTCTCTCTCTCTCTCTCTCTCTCTCTCTCTCTCTCTCTCTCTCTCTCTCTCTCTCTCTCTCTCTGTGACAAATTGATTTTCATGGGCGTCCTCAACGCTTCCGTTGAGAAAGATGACAGCAACTGGAAAGAAGTTCTTGGTCCTTCGGGATATAACTCAGATAAGACAGAGTTGTGTCTTTTCACCGGTACTCTTTAACCTCTTCTTTTCCTGCATCTTCAACACGACCTTCAAGAGGGAGTGTATGTTACATACAGTCTTGACGGTTCACTGTTCGACTTGCGACTACTCACTGCTAAAACGAAGGTTCTGGAGTTCTCATCCAGTAAGTCTGGTTTGCTGATGAATGTGCCATCATGGCATACTAGACAAGTGACCTGCAACTAGTTCTCAGTAAGATTCCCGAAGTCTTCTAGCTATTCGGTCTTCGTTTTTTATTATTAACTAAATATGAACATGTCCAAAGATCTCTCTTTATCTCTGAGAGAGAGAGAGAGAGAGAGAGAGAGAGAGAGAGAGAGAGAGAGAGAGAGAGAGAGAGAGAGAGAGAGAGAGAGAGAGAGAGAGAGAGTTTATGGTTGGATGTACTGTTACTAAAGCAGAATAATGATTTAGATCAACTGTCAATATATTAAAATATTTTAATTACCTCTTGTTGGGTCGTCATTTTGCTTAGTTTCTATTCCACATTAATTTCCATGAGCCGGTAGACTAAGCGTTCATTTGAATAGCGTAGCTAACCAAGTGTTTATGGTGCTCTTCTTTTATTATTAGAACCATCTTTTATGTTTACATCATAAGTGTGTATTATACGGATTTAATGAATGTTCAGAAAAAAATAGGAACCCAAGAAAGAAAACATTCAACATAACAATTTGTAAAAGTGATTGTAAATAGCCACAAAAGAAAAAGAACTACATCAGCGTATATATGAAATGAGCGTAAAACTATTTATTGACCTTTAGTACAATTAATGACCATACAGCAATGTCTGAGCTACATTTCCTCAAACATTTACATTTAGCTAATGATACCATTACGGTCCGTGCTATGTCATATTTGTTGGTATGTGTTTTGATTTCATGTAGTCTGACCACATCAAACACTATAAGTGACGAATATTAACTGGAGGACATAAATATTGAAGTTTGTTAATACGCGACTGCAAATAAACTTCAAACGTCATAATACAATCAGTGAAAGATTCAGCCGAATATGAAATCATCATTTTTTTAAAGCAGGTTAAAACTGGAATAAGTAAGGAGTGACCATCCAAACAATATTCTATGCATACGTGTTCTTTGCATGACATGATTATATGATGGAACATGATGTGTAAGTATTATTATTGGCTTGTTAACTGTTCATGATCGGAAAAATTTGTTTCGATTTTTGGAAAATTTTCAATTCAACATACTCCCATTATTGTTTCATGATTGCATTTCACATCTACCACTAGTCCTTCTTTTTTAAAGACAATTTCCTAGAGTCATTTGACATCTAGCAACTTTATGCAGTATTTTTTCAAATATGTTGAGTTTTATAAATATGGCTTGTAGGTTCTACGCTTTAATATGCAATTAGTTTCGATCGATCGACCTTTGATTTGGAGGTCCAACGATTATACCACTGATCTTCTGAAGTATGCAATAACTTGAATTGATAAAGAACCATCCTATCAATAAGTGTCATTACAGATTGCTTACATGTTGAATAAGTCCCGTGTTTATGACCCACGTCTGTCAAATGGATGTCAAATTATGCTCTAAGAGTTGGAAGCATAGCAACCTCTTCTTTTGTTATTGCAACACAATCAATATTGAAAATAGAATATAAAACACATTATTTACACCAAAACAGTGAGGGTTGAAATATGGGTAACAGTGAACTGACTTGTGACGTAGTGAAATACTTATCACATATTCAAGTATTACATGAATTAGTTACATTATATATTTATTATTATAACATTATTGACTTTATTTTAAAAGTGTGAGAATGTATATGTATTTATATGTATGAATCCGTCTGGATTATACAACAGCTCTCGTCTGCTTATTTTGGAGACGAAATAAAACAAATGCTGGCTTTCGTCCAGTCATTGAAGTTAAAATATAACGAACACACACAATAATTGTCATATATATATATATATATATATATATATATATATATATATATATATATATATATATATATATATATATATAGAGAGAGAGAGAGAGAGAGAGAGAGAGAGAGAAGCTTTCAACACAAGTATACATTAGCAATAAATTTTGTTTAGAAAAGACTTAATTATACCCCTGTAAAATCGCTTTGTGTATACAATGTTTCGGCAAGTATATACTTTTCCTCAGAAACAGAGTATCTGATTCAAACAATCAAAAATTTTAAGGACTAATATTTCATAGATATATTACTATTCATAGATAAAATGTAAATCAAGAATGCAAAATGCTAATTTATGGTGTTCGGCTCTACCTCATTTATGCATCTCACTCTCAAAAGGATTCGTGTGAGTGTCAGTTTTACCATCAAGGAAATTAAGATAGAGAAAGTGATATGTGTTTATGATACTTTGGGGAAAGTCAGATTGATCAATCAATTCAGAAAGAAAGCCATTGACAGATATACATAGTTAGAAATTGTCTCTTTTTTAAATCATGCTTCACACACACACACACACACACACACACACACACACACACACACATACACACACACATTCTAATGACATAGTTCGTTAACTTTAATCTAATCAAACAGGCTGTTGCATGTCCAGTTATCATTACCGTGCCAAATAGATAACGCATTTCTGCTAATCTAAAATTTTACTTCATTAGAAGTGTAACTAGATACCGCACCTATGGAGTACCAAAAAATGGAGACAAGGAGATTATAATGACAAGATTATTGTCGACCTTATACTAGTCAGTACAAATGTTATTATTATTGAATAACTGATTTGAACACCTATCAATTCTACGTCCAGAGAGAACCTTATTAATATATTGTGCTCATCAATGTATGAAATAAATAGATATATATCTATGAAGAAAAAAAAACATAAACCTAGAGGGAATAATCAAACTGAGAAGGACACATCAATTTCTTATTTCGGAGAAAACTTAAAGTTATTGACAAACAATCAGCTTATGTCTAAAAGGTTGCAAACATTCAAGAAAACAAGTCAGTTTGATAATTCAGTAATATGTTTCTTTATATTGTTGTTATATAGAGTTTTCTTATATTATTAAAATACTGACATCCAAAGTTAATTCTGTACTTATATCTTCTGAGGCAGAGAATTAATGTTTTCTTTCAGATGAATCTAAATAATTCCACTGAACAGTTTCGTTTAGATTCATGTTAAGATGGATCAGAATGTTAAGACTTCCGACATTACTTAATAGTTGCTACTTTTAGAGGTATCTTTCAAGCAAAACAGGAGAATCACTGAGATAATAAATTATTCAGTTCTAAATTACCCATAATTCTTGTAAAAGCGCCATACTTATATTAATATGTCATTGTGGCAGCCATGATGAATAGCCATGGTACATCGACTTCATGTAGGCATCGTAATAACTCCATGCTGAAATGATAATTCAAGAGAAGATGCAGTGAACATATCTTCAAGATAATCACTGTGTCTATTTCTTGAGGTTTCGTTTAGGACTGAGCAGATAGCATAAGAGGTCTTCTGGAGGAGAAAACCCACGTTAATATGACTTTCATTTCAGGAGAAGTAATGGTAACACGATTTATGAAAATAATCACTGTGGCGGTCATTTAGGATGCCTGAAAAACCAACTAGACTATGATTCGGATTTGTATAGAGCTTCGCGTCAATCCTTCAGCCTTAATAGAATGAGCAACCATAACAAACTTTTGTTAACGGATAAACAGACTCTGGTCAACGGACTACATATATATTCAAAGGGTCTGGTGACAAATAGAAGTCAATATAAGCTTCTTTTCAGGAGTATCGATAACAAGATTTTCAAGATGGTCCCTTTGGCGGCCGCTGTGATGTAAGTTCTTCTGATCTGTGAATAGTAGCAAACTAAGCGCTTCTCGTTTGGAAAAATATCACTGACGAATGGTTGATTAGCTTTAGGATCTACTGAATATGAGAGTGGCGCCAGTTTCATTTGAACTACAACACTGCAGCGTAATATCTGGATCATATTTTCGTGATTCTATGTACCACAACGCTTATACTTGGAGCAGGAAATATGTTCAAGCGCTAAACTGAACATATTATCTAAAGCTGAGTAAATTTAAATATACGTCAAAGCGTTCTTTCCGTTTGCGAGATGACCCATAGAGAGATTCTTATTGTCGTATAGTTGGACACTTTTAGTATAAATAGAGCGAGAAATAAACAGATTTGTACCCTACTCAGTCTTGCGTCAAATATTAGTCACAGTGACCTATATTTTTTACGAAGATGTAGTACTTTCAAAGATGTTTTTCCTTCCCAAGATCCAAGGCCATGAGTCCAGGCATACTAGTATGTGTAAATGAAGCAATATTGTTACGAGTCTATGCTCTTAAAATAAGTAACATAAAAGAGTGAAGACAGCATGCTTTGTAAAATTTAACAAATAATTTATTTCCCTATAATACAAAGTTAAAAATGAGAAAAAAGAACTTACGCTATTGCGAATTAAATCCAAAATCCTAACAGTCACGAGATAATATAGTTTTCTGTTTGACCTCAGGTTACAAATCAGTATTTTCTAAAAACAACCATTACCTAATGGAAAATGACTTTCTAGAATGATCTAATGCGCCTTGTTTACTTTACTTACAACATAATAATCTAAACATATTCACTTGGGGATCTACAAAACCAGACCCTGAACAACATATTTACGCCTTCTTGTTTACTTGAATAATAATTCGATCAATTAGCTCATACACTAAGAGAAAGAATAATTAAGCTATTATTAGTTGTTTACATAAAAAAGGTTTAAAAAAAATGCAAAAACATTCGGTCAGGTCAAACAGAAATGAAAATCAGTTTTGGACAAGGTCAAGTCCAGCAAATAATGTTACATTACAGTAGGCTACATGTAATGGAATGGAATAAAAAGATTAAAACCAACAGACAAACAATTAAATTAAATATACATAACAATAGAATGTAGCTAAAACGTAAATAAAAATTGTACAACTTAGACGCTGAAGAAAAAACTATGACAGCAAGTCAAGCCTCACACCTAGTTCTTAACGGTAAACTATCCCTGAGACTCAGCAAGAGAGAGAGAGAGAGAGAGAGAGAGAGAGAGAGAGAGAGAGAGAGAGAGAGAGAGAGAGAGAGAGAGAGAGAGAGAGAGAGAGAGAGAGAGACCCATTAACTACATTCACAAGGGTCTTATTGGTCCATGTATCAACTATTAAAATGTGGATTTGTTAAAAGCTACTTAATACCCTGTAGGAAACTCCAAACACACACACACACACACACACACACACACACAAATCGGTTTCCAGTAACAGTAAAGTCATATCAATAACTTCTCTTTTAGCAAAGACGCAATTTAAAACCTGTATAATCTTATTTTGTCTCTACATTTGTTGTGGCAGACTAGAATTTTCTCTTCAGGGATATAGAGAGACTGATAAAGGTATATAGATCGTGCATCTAATTTAAAAATGACAACTATTTTCATTCACAATACAATTTATATATATACAATACTGCTGAGGAAGCTAATGGTGATGGAATTTGCATCATAAATAATCTCTCTCTCTCTCTCTCTCTCTCTCTCTCTCTCTCTCTCTCTCTCTCTCTCTCTCTCTCTCTCTCTCTCTCTCTCTCTCTCTCTCTCTCTGTTGGCTTGATTGTCAGTTTTACTATGTGAGAGATCAGGAGATTTTGGATCATCACTTGTGGCAATACTGAGAGAGAGAGAGAGAGAGAGAGAGAGAGAGAGAGAGAGAGAGAGAGAGAGAGAGAGAGAGAGAGAGAGAGAGAGAGAGAGAGAGAGAGAGAGAGAGAGAGAGAGAGAGATGGTCTATTTTAAAATCTTAATGTAGGCTTAACAAACACAATAACTTCTTATGCCAAAGTTCTCTAAGTGGATTCAAACAAAGCAGGCCGCTTCGTGTTCATTTATCGTCACCGCGCCAAATAAATTACAGTTCTTTTACTCTGAACATTTTTGCCATCAATAGCGTAACCATATACCTCCACACAAGCAGTACAACTTGCAAACATGGAGATTACAATGACAACATTATAGTCTTCCTGATAATAATCAGTACAACGTTTATCATTAAGGAATAATATTCGAATGCCTATAAATCGAATGTTTTGAGAGAACTATGCTAATATTCGAATGAATAGGTGATGCTTCTTGTGTGTAAACAAATTGATAAAAATATGAAAAAATAAACATTGAGGAATTTTAAAAACTGAGAAAGACGATATTATTTTTTTATTTCAGTGAAAGCATGGTGATATTTAAAATAAAATGCTAAATGAAAAAGAAAACGATTTTTATAATGGTTTAAATATATATAAAGTTTCGTTCTTTCAGAAAAGCAGTTTGAAAATTCACCAAATCGTGTCTTGGAAAATAAATAACTATTCTGCAATAAAACAAGCACTTCTACTATTAATTCCAGTTAATCTCACTATAAAAATTAATTGTAATATACAAAGATAGTTGGTCCGAATGAATACAGAAAGATCAATGCATAAGCCGTGTAGCGTTTCTGTACACGCGATTGGGATTTCTGTCCTTGCAACGAATTCTTACTAGTATAGTGTTCTTACAAACAACTACATCAATTACACAGTACACAAGGGGTAGGCAATGTGTGATAGAACAGAATAGAAATGGACTGTACTGACAACTCAGATCTATGAATAGTCGTCCGATAGTAAATAAAAATATCAAGATAATTTTTAATGGTGATGGCAGAAAAAGTTACGGGTAGAGGGAGATATGCTGATCAATATTTTGTACATACATGATAAAATGGGATGAAACTAATAGACAAAACAATTCTGAACTGAAACTGAAAAAATTAAAAGATATCACTACAATCAATTTCCTAATTTCCTTATATGAGCAAACTAAATTCTAACATTTTAAAATAATTCTTATATGTTGTTTCTTATTTTATTAAAAAAAAATAAGATTGAGAAAGATAGTGAAATTCATTACCTATATCTTGTGAAGTACATAATTAACATTTTCTTTCAGATATTTCCAAATAATGCTACAAGTTTCAGTTGAATATGAGTTATGAGGTTTTAAAATTTAAAACAATATACATTTTTAAATGTATTATTATTTCTACTTTTGGAGGAATCAAACACGCTAGAATGCTACGTTTTTATATACAGTGAATCCCCGTATTAATAAGACCATCCAATCAGCCGGATTTGCGATAAGAAGATTCTCATGACGTCTACTGTGTTGGTCATATTGGATATATGAGAAAAAAACCCTTTTCCTTAAGGACCAACTAGATATCATGAGAGGTTATCAAACGAAATCTCCAAAGGCAATATGACTTTCCGTTCAGTAGGAGTAATGACAAAGTTTTTAGATAGCAGAAATGAAGAGTGAAATGTGTTTCGCAGTGCCCTAAACTGGTGACGTTGGTTAGTGCTCACCAAGATTTCTCACCCAGTTCTATGAATCTAGGTATAACAGTATTTATACAATCATGTATACTTGACACACATGTCTATCTGGCAGCAACAACACAGAAAGGTCATATTAACAAATTCTGTTTTAGCAAAGACGTAATTCTGACTCTGCAAAAGCTTGTTTTGTGTATGCATTTTAAGCAGCTATAAATATTTCAACAAACTGATAAAGAGATATTCTCTGTCCATTTCACGCACGTAATCAAGGCTTAAGGCTAATTTATTTATCAGCTCAATGTCCTTTTCATAGATACAATATAATTCAGGAAGTAATATGTGTAGGGATACGCGATATACACACAGTATTTTGTATCGTTGATGAAAAATTGACAGGCAGGTTGACTAATCAATATAGAAAGAAAGAGAGAGAAACCGTGACACGTTTACACTTTAACAATGGTCAGTTTTTAATCTTAGTACAGGCTTAAAAGACACTAGGACACATACACAAGTAAACCGCATATCACTAGTTTGTGTTATACCACCTAGTAAAGTTATTTACAAAATCGGCTTCCTCCCTAAGTATGTATGCAACTGTCGATCATTGACTTTGTGTACCACCATAATTTCTAAACGGAAAGATAGTGTACGTTTACAATTAAAATGACACAAGTTCATGTATGTTAGTGTAATTGGAAAGTCGACGTACCTATACAGTTCAAATTCTGTTTTCTCTCTAGGGCAGTATATTTAATGTTAGATTTTGTTTCATTTACTTACTGCGATAGAGAAAGTCAAGTCCAAAATCCAATTATACGAAACATATACCCATGGGAAAAAAACAAAACAAGTTAAATGTACATAAAAATAGGAATTATTTTATCTTTTAGCACAAATTCAAACATCGTGCCTTGCTTTTGGTGGGATAATTAGTCGATATGGCCTTGTCCTGTAATCATGATTAGCACCTGTCTTTGGCGTTTTTGAAGATTTGTTTTCAATTTTCTCTGATATTTTTCATTGGTTATTATTGAAGAGGCATCATTGCTCTCTAATTGTAGAGCAAGCCATTCTTGGCTTAATTATTTGACTCATAAAAGGTTTTATTATCCTGTCCCTTCTAGACTAAGTTTTGGTGTGCTGCTTAAATGTTGTCTTTTTTGCACTTAGTATTATGTACAGAGAATGATCTTTGACAGAGCTACATGCGTCTTTTATATATCCCTAATAAATACGTTATTACTTGGATCTAGTGTGCCTAATGTAGGAATATGGTGAACTCGAATAGAAAAGTTATTTTCTTATTTTTTTTTTCTCTTTTCTAGATGGATGCTAATTCTCGTGAAATTAATATAGTGCCTAAGAAACATCAGTGTGACTCAAGAAAACTCGCATTTTTTGTTGAGCGTAATTTCATTTGCGCCAAAAACAATCTTCAGTCCTTCATCATCCTCTGTGTACTAGAATATAGTTCATTGATCATACTACCCATGTATTCTAGAATATCGTTCATTGGTCACACTACCAATGAAGGGTCTGTCATTCTACCCCTGTATTCTAGAATATCGTTCATTGGTCATACTACCCCTGTATAATAGAATATCGTTTATTGGTCATACTACCACTGAAGGGTTAGTCATACTATCCTTGGATAATAGAATATCGTTCATTGGTCACACTACGACTGAAGGGTTGGTCATACTACCCCTGTATAATATAATATCGTTCATTGGTCATACTACCCCTGTATAATAGAATATCGGTCATTGGTCATACTACCACCGAAGGGTTGGTCATACTACCCCTGTATAATAGAATATCGTTCATTGGTCATACTACCCCTGTATAATAGAATATAGTTCATTGGTCACACTACGACTGAAGGGTTGGTCATACTACCCCTCTATAATAGAATATCGTTCATTGGTCACACTACGACTGAAGAGTTGGTCATACTACCCCTGTATAATAGAATATTGTTCATTGGTAATAATGCCCCTGTATAATAGAATATCATTCATTTGTCATACTACCCCTGTATAATAGAATATCGTTCATTGGTCATAATACCCCTGTATAATAGAACATCGTTCTTTGGTCACACTACGACGGAAGGGTTGGTCATACTACCCCCTGTATAATAGAATATTGTTCATTGATTATACTACACCTGAAGACTTTTGGACATAATCTTCAGGAAAAATTGTGGTACTGTCAAAATTCCAAATGAGAGTTTGTTTACACTAAAACTTACATGAGGGCTAATGAAAGTGGTTAAATCAGGAGACCATGCTGGAAGCATAATTTGTTAATTAGTTGATGATATGTATATGATTGTGAAAATCAGATGCATTTACGAAAAAAGGGCTGGGTGCTTGACCGAAGAGTTAGTTTAATCTTTCTAGGCTTGAATTAGGAGCACATACGGTATATCTAATGAATATTTTTCTTTTACTGTGATACAGAAAAGGGGTTTTAATTTAACTCGTGGATTCGCCGCTCGATACAATATCATATTTATGCAGCACACAATGAAATATGTTAGGTAATTACGCATGATAAAAACAAAGGGCTCCGAGTGGCCGAGTGGTCTAAAGCGCTCTACGTTACGGATCACTACCATCTCACCTCTGTCTGCGTGGGTTCGAGTCTAAGATTCGGCGAATGTGGATATGTGAGAAAGCTTGCCAGTAGCTTCTCGTGGGTCGTTGTTTCTTTCCACGGATTTCCCGGTTTCTTTCTCCACGATTAATACTGGCCGCCATGTATAGCCTATCGTATGCTGAAAAATGGCGTCAAACCCCAGAACAACAACAACAACATGATGAAGACACTATTTATTGAGTTTCTCATATACAGCGCCAACAGTAGTTACAGGTGGCTATTGGGGATTATTTGGGGTGTAACGTGGGACTATAAAGGTATATTAGGTGATGCTTGGTTTTTAAGGGAAAATGGTATTTTAAAGTTCTCTTTAGTTTTAACATTAAGATGGTTTTATTGGGGTGAACATTTGTATGGGGTCGTACGGGAATCACGTGTTAAAATTATTTATAAGTTTGACATTGGGATGGTATTATGGAATCAAACATGTTTAACCCCAGAATAGTTTCCAAACAGTCCAAAGAAAAGGATAAATACACATTGTACTTAAAAAACCAAACATGGTCTCATCCGTGAAGGGGTAACTTGTAATTAATGTGAATGATACTGACATAAACTATCACCTAAGCCTATTCTTCTCCGTATGCGAGGGCGGGTTTTATGCGCACGCTAAACTTACATATCAATAGAAAGTCTACCAATCAGCACACTCCTTTTGTTTACAATCCAACAAAAACCGGACCACTCAATACCTATCATTCTACTTCGGTAACTGTCGCTACATCAAGATATCAGTTGTCGCATAATTCCAGCTGATAATAATCAAAGCCTGATTACTCGATCGTTTTCAGAAATAATTATGATTTTGATGACAGTTCAAATCGCTACTTGAACAGTGATATCACTCTATGTAATCAAAAGTTTATCTTAAATTGTGTACCGTTTTTCGTTGAGTGTAACAGGTATACGAGAGTGTATGGGTGACACAGAATGTCGAATTTTTAAACAGGTTTTGTTAGTTCTTCACTGACAATTTGTACGAGTCATTTGAAAATCTAATTCTAAAGAAGTTAATACCTGAAGATTATTTTTTGTTATTTCGGGTACTTGTTGTTATCTGGGGTTCGTTTGCAGGCATTTTGGATGGTACCTTCTCATGGATTACACAAATTAATTTTCAAAATCCAACAGTCTTTAGATATATTAAGAGTTATTCCTCCTGGAATACGTTTGGAAATGCATTACCGAATAATATACATAAAGACTGATATATTTCCTAAAAGGAAAATAAAGTAGTTCCAAAAGTGATAATGCAACTGCGGCGATAAAAGTAGTATCGCAATTGTGGCGGTATAAATTATCACCCACTGACATATTTCAATATCTCATTTATAATATATAATAAATAGGAATGTAACATAATCGATAAGTCTATAAAAATCTCCAGAAATGTAGTTTCATAAAAGGAAAGAAGGGAAAAGCGTTTTTTATTTTTAAAAAAATTAATTTTAGGTACTTTTCAACTTATGTTATAATAATGTATTTCTAAAGATCTCACTAAAATTGTCGTGCTTGTGATATGGCATTTTATTTTAACTTGTGAAACACAGACATTTTCACTTCTAAAAGGTACATTTCATTTTGATATACATGCACGCCATTAGAGTTACGAATATGGAACCCTACTGCCTATATAATGTGAAGGGAGATTGTTCAGTTAACGATTCTTTCAATTCTATGTGCGTTTTTTCTCCGCTTTATTTTGAAACAATTGACCAAATCTTCTAATAACCAAATTAGAATTTCTAGATCGAAGAAATCGTATTTTAAATATTGTTCATTTTAAGTCAATTTAATTAAACAAGACAACCGGAAGTAATAATGTTTAACTTCAGTTGATATAAATAAGCCAACATTACATCCATGTTCTAGATGTTAAATTGTGCACTTCATATGATTATTTTTATATAAATCTAAAGTGTCTTAAATTAACGAAATTGAATTTGTTATGGTTTTGAGCTCTTCATGTTTTGCTGCAAATACTAATTAGTGTTTATCCACATACGTAATGCACTCCTTCCTCATATCGCGCCTTTTTTCTGTCTTGCTGTTTATGATCATTAAGTTTAATTTGCATATCTGAATCCCTTTTGAAACAGTTTCAAGTGTCGTTGTTATATATCTAATCAACAGGTCAACATGCTTGTTTGTTTTTTTTGTGTTGGTTTTTTTTTCATGCTATTTCTCAATACATTTAGATCTGACCATCCATTTATCCAGTCCAAATGTATAAAGATATGAACATTATCAATAGATACCGACTCTTTTCATTTCATTTTCACTTATCTGTTGAATTAAATGTAATACGGTTTCGTTCAATTATTTATGATGTGTTCAACAGTTTTATTTCTAATTTTCTTTTTAGTCTAGATAGTGTTTAATTTACTTTTGTGAAATACTCATATCTGATTGGTTCAGTACGTTCATTTTATATTGTATAAGGTATTCGTTCAATTACACAGGGCGAACCCACATACGGTAAATAACAAAACTGTAGATTTTACTCTCGTTTAGTTCGATGACTGTACAACTAGAATGCAACATGAAAGAACAGTTCCTTTGAGGCAAAGTCATAAATTACAGTGCAGTTGCATTTGAAGGGCAAGTCGCCTAATGCATTTTTTAGGAACAATGCTTGTCATGACAGAGGTAATCTGTTAGTACATAGAAAGGTCAATACCACCCGTGAGCTTATCATATATATATATATATATATATATATATATATATATATATATATATATATATATATATATATATATATATATATATATATATATATATATATATATATATTGCCGGAAGGATAAGATACTTTGACAAAATTTGCTATGCTTTAATTTCTTGACCTCAACGAAGATTCGTTTGTTTTTATAAGAAAAAAATATGACCAGTAATATATGATATATGTTACCAATCTGAGAGCTTTAGCTGAGGTGTAAACTATTCGGCCTGGTAGGAAGGAAATTATACAAGTTACTACCTGCATTATATCTTCTACCGGTATAAAGTTTTATCAAGGGGTGGGGGTTCGGGTGGTACGTAACATGGCACGTCAATAATTTCCTTCAGTGAGGAATATACTGAAATTATCGAGTAATCTTGTCGCGAATTTAAGGGTATTAAAATATATTTGCATTCTTTTACAGTTTTATTTTAAATAATTTATAAACATTTTTCATTTATTTAGTCATTGTGTTTATGTTTAGTTGTCCTTTGTATGTACCTTGTCCTGGTGTATACGTCACATTCATTTTCCTGGTCTATTTTATCAATAGTGTAGTTAGTAATCTGCATGTTTCAGTTTCAATTCTTTTCAACACGCTCTCAGATGTCAGCATAATGACGTTTACAGGGTATAAGCTATTTTGTTGGTTTAATCATGACACAACATTTACTTTTTAGATCACAATTTACACAACAGTTAACATGCACATGTCCAATCCATCTATTATGATGTACTGACCATTTAATGGGGAGGGTCTATCCAACATATTTTATTTTCCTTTATCTCAGAATAAATTTACTTTTATGCTAATATGATATAATATGGTGTTAATCTGCAATAAATCACTGCAAGGTATTTGTTTATAGCTATTTGAGAGCCGAAAATTTTAAAGAAATCCCATATTCTTGCCCTAGAAAAATAATATTTTGGTCGCTGACGTAACTTCGGTATACTATGTGGTATGTATCGCGGTATGTTCAGAATTACATTATACCGCGGGATAAAATATTTCGTGATACCAAACTATTCCATCTGATCTACACTTAATCAATGTTTGATCAATGCCTAAACATAATTTGTACGTGCATTTATATATGTGTCAATGGGATTATCAGCTGCTGGACCGGTAGAGGTGGCGCCGCCTATAAATTCTTATGAGGAGATAACTAGTACTTGTCAGAGGGATAGTTTGGACGAAAGGATATAAGGATGTGTTAGTGTTAATGTGAATGCACGAGAATGAGCCAGTGAATACAGATTAGTCAAATATGCCATAGAAAAAGCTAATATTGTAATCCTAACGCTCCTACCCTTTAGCTAAGGGTTTGCCCTTGTTTTTTATAATATTTAGCATTGCTAAGGAATTCACAACATGAACAAATATTATAAGAATATAAAAGTCTAAAACTTATATTAAGTTGCCCAATACGCAAAACATGACAAGGTCTTTCCGGGTAAAATTAATTTATGTAAAACTATAAATCGCATAAAATACCATAGCTGAAATAATGAGAAGCAGCGTGGAACAGATGGAAACACTCCAAACTTACAAGCTTGAGTTTAGTAACAAAAATGCATGTTCATTACACTGCAGTTAAATGTACTTGACTGGATAAAGGAATCTTAGAGAAAACATGAAAAAAAAATAATTGTAGTTTAATTCGTCACATCCACTACAGTACGATACGGACATCCAATTATTGTGGTCAGATTTTGTTGTCAAATTAGTATTAAATACAAAAACTTCATTCGTTCCAATTTCAGCATTGTCAGTAAAATACTTAAATAAATATTAGTACCTAACTTAGTATATCCTAGTATATCCTAACTTAGTATATCCTAATAACTACTGAAGTAAATTATTGCAGACATTCTTGCTTATCGATGTGTTTCTTAGCGATATTTGATTAGCAACGAAACGATTATACCTGCTTTTTTAATCGATAATTTATCACCCGCACTGTTATATAATGTTCTGCAACTTCCTAGTTCACAACTAGTGCACAAGATTATAATCCCTGGAAGAACATATTTTATTCTCTTGCTTCTGGTAGACACTGGAAAAGGTAAGAAATACAAATTATGTAATTATTTTATCAATGTGTGGAAAGGAAAATATAAATAGACAATCTAAGTTGACATATTCATTATAATAAATCAGTTAAAACCTTGACAGAACTATCTTTGTCCAGGGTACGCTAAACAAGATGCATTCTCAGTTGAATTAGGAAAGGTTACAATGGTTCTATCTTTCCAGCATATTCTTTTTAGTGGAAGTCACTTACCAAAGAGAATCAAATTCTTCCTGATAAGTTACTTGCTACTAGAAATGTAAAACAAAATAAAAAATTTTACGGACCAATAAGAAACATTATGTATACCCCATATTGTTCTTGAAAGTTTATGTCATTTATCTGCTAAATGGCTGAAGCTCAGAAAAGGGTTTATTATAATGAGGGTATGACAC